>SNQJ01S0012143.1:29784-99658 GCA_010110895.2 Picea sitchensis
TAGGCCATTAGTTGTAATTATACCTCCTAGTCTCCTATATATACCAAGGAGACATTTTCATTTTGAATCATCTTGTACTTGAACATTTAAGTGGGGTAAAAGAAGGTTTCCCCCTCGAAGAGGCTTATTATCTGAAATTATATTTTTTCCAAGGCGCTGAGTACTTTTTCTGAGGTTTTTCTATGCTATATTGGTATTTGGTTCTTAACATATGGTATCAGAGCTCAAGGTCTTGGGGTTTCGCTGCTACATCTGAAACACCTTGAAATTTTCACTATAATTTTTTTTCTACAATGTTTCAAAAGAAATGGCTTGGAGGATATTTAATATATGGATCAAGGTATGTTGGGTTCAAAATTCAGTTCCTGAGGCCTTATACTTGTGGATATAGAGCCTGTACAAGATAGGGTTCTGGAATCATCCTGAAATGAGTCATTGCGACATTTTCGCTATAAATTTTTTTCTGTAACGTTTCAGACCCTAAAATTCAGAGGCTATTTATAGAAATTAGTAAGGTATCTTTGGTAAAACGTTCCACTTCTGGGTCATCTTAAATTTGTAGATACACTCGTATCTGACTAGTCCTATTGACTAGTCTCAAGAAGGTGTTCCAGGTAAAACAATCGTAACTTCTTCCTAGAGTATCCAAATTGAGTGGGACTAGTTTCATTGGATTGTGGACAGTCTATAGTATTTGTGGTGTGAGTTTCAGAATTTTATACCAATTATTTTGTGTGAGGCGTGCTATACAAGTGAGATCTCCTAGAAAGGACAAAAATCGACAAGTTGTGGGGAAGTTACCATAAATTCCACTTGGCACATCCAATTTTGATCAGACCTGTGGCATTGCAGAGATGAAATATCAAAGAACTACATAAAATAAAGTTTCATACCTAGAAGGGCTGAAACTTTGGAGATACAACGAAGAAAGATTGTATAGCAGAACCACCTCAAAATCAAGGTTCAAAAGTGATACTTGGCCAACATGCCACCAAAAAAGGGAACTTCTACACCAACTAAGCCTCCATAAAATCCTACTTGGACTCTTGATGAAGGTGAAGAAATGCGTAGGGACGGACTCTTTGATGAAGGTGAAGAAATGCTAGGGACATAAATGAACTATAAAAGAAGATGGATCTAATGGAAGCTTAGTTGGATACCAAGATGGATTCAATGGAAGCTAAGTTGGATACTAAGAGATGGATTCAATGGAAGCTAAGTTGATACTAAGATGGATGGTTTAAAAGGGGAGATCATGGAAGTATTGGAAAAATTTCAGAATGCAGAAGACACCGAAAGTGAAAATACATCCCATGAAATTCCATGATGAGGGACACAAGGAAGGTGAATCAAGAATGGAGAAACTCCAACTTTGGTTTGAAGACCAACCACGCCCCTAAGATTGATAAGGAGGAAGTTTGATGGCAAGGACCCAATCACATGGATACTCGAGATGGAGCAATTATTTGATCTCCTAATGTGCCACATACACAAAAGGTACCTAATTGTTTCTTTATATTTAGAACCCAATCAATTTGTATGGTATCGGGATGGATTTGTTCTCGCGAAAATCACTTGTCAATTGGACAATTTTCATGGAAGAGATGATATCACACTATGAGGATACAAGGAGCAATATCTCTTTAGCCAATTGATAAATCTCAAGCAAAAGGGTTCGCTTATCGGTTAACATTGAGAACTTCCAAAAATGAATATAAAGTGGTAACCGATACATTCCGATGAGCACTTGATTGATTTATTCATAGAACTTTAAATGATAACATTCAACATGAGGTTAGCCTGTGGGAACCCAAATCATTGTTCTACTTAAGGTGGCAAGAAATGTTGAAAGTAAAAAATATGGCTATGGCTACTAGAAGGACCAATCCTAACATCTATAGAGAGAACAATGCTTCTTCTTCTAGAACACCTCAACCTGTTGAACCCTCAACAATTAGAGGAAAGAAAGCAAAAGGTTTATGCTTTAATTCAGGACAACAAGGGCTTAGGGACATAAGTGTGGTGCCATCCTAATGCAAGGAAGGCCCCTAGATTTTGAAAAAGCCTAATTCACTCAAGGGAAAGGACTACACAAACCCATTTATGAGAATGAAATTATGGAAATACTACATGCATTGAAGAAATGGTGTCCCTTTACCTAATAGGTAAAGTAACTTGCTGTCAAAATGTATCATGATAGTCTTAAATACCTTTTGGAACAAAGACTATCTTCTAAGAACAACAAAAATGGGTAACCAAGATATTATTAAGATTTTGAAATTGTCTATAAAGGAAGTAAAATGTTGTGGCGTGCATGCACTCTCATGAAGGGATGAAGATGTTGAGGTCTTTCCTTGTGCTATATCTCGGATCATCCAACCCGATTGATAATAGAAGCAAGGGAGAATGGAAGAATGACGAAAAGTGTGGACTCTCATTCAAAGGTTGCAGAGGATTCCAGTGCATCGATACATTTATTGAAAAAATGATTCACTATGGTACACAGACGCTTATATTTATGTAAGAACTCCCAACTCAAACAAAAGGCACTATTGGAATCGCACACCTCTAGGAGGGCACTCTGGATTTTGAAAACCTACCATAGAGTCAAGAAGGATTTTTTGGGATAGCCTTAAACTTTTCAATGTTCAAAGGTTTGTGGCGCACGTTTGCGTGCCACCAACAAGGTGGAAACAATTGAACTGTACCAGTGTCCATTATCCATCCCAAGTCCTACTGGAGGAGGTTTCCATGGATTTCATCAGGTTACCAAGTCTCCAAGGAAAGAGTGTCATCATGGTGATTGGTTGGATGGGATTGGACTAAGTACACACAATTTTGTGCACCTCTCATCCCTTCAAATCTAGTACAACTACCACCTCATTCATGGAGACAGCTCAAAAGCTGCATGGCAACCAAAGTATTATTGTAAGTGACATAGATGCCATCTTCACCGGACATTTTTGACATAATTATTTTCTTTGTTCTGTTCAATTGGCTCATAGCTCTCATCCTATCATCCCCGTAATCTAATGGACAAACCGAGATATGAACAAATGTCCTGAAGGCTACCTTCATTGTTTGTCTCGAGTAAACAAACACAATGGTTATCCCTATGTAATTGTGGTATAACACTTCCTTCATACACTCAACAAAAATGACACCATTTATGGCACTTTATGGATACAACCCTTCCCTTCAATTCTTCTTCTCTAAAATAAAAAATCTAAGGTTCAAGCAGCTGAAGATCACATCGTAGAATCAACAACAAGTTCTCCAAATTTTAAAGGACAACCCGACTACGGCATTACACCTTATGGAACAACAAGATGCATCAACTCTAGAGGAAAGAAGTTTTGAAGTAGGGATCGGGTGTTTTTAAGACTACAACCATACAAACAAAAAGTCTCAAGGAAGCTAAGAAGGATAATAAATTATCACCTGTACCACGGCCCTTATAAGGTGTTGCAAAAGATTGGTACCATGGTACAAATTAGAGTCAGCCACATCTTCAAATATAGAGTACACCTAGTTTCATGTTTCATGCTTAAAGAGTATATAGGCTACAAGACCCCGGTTCAAACTATATTGCCAACTTTGACGAGGGAAGGAAAATCATATCGAACCCTCGAAGCCATCAATCGACACAAGAATTCGGGCCACCGAGAATAATAGATCCATTTCAGAGTATCTCATTAAATGGAGGAAACCACCACTGTAAAGATTCCACTGGGAAGATGAGTCTTTATACGTAGCATCCAGAAAGTTACTCAATCATCAAGACAACACTGGCTCCTGGCTAGGGCATGTTAAGCTCCTAATATTGGCCTCACAATTCCCTTAATTGGGGCATATATTAGTAATGTTATTTTATTTATGTCTACTTTTAGCCATTAGTTGTAATTATACTCCTAGTCTCCCTATATATACCAAGGAGACATTTTCATTTTGAATCATCTTGTACTTGAACATTTAAGTGGGTTAAAAGGAGGTTGCCCCCTCAAAGAGGCTTATTATCTGAAATTATCTCTTTTTCAAGGCGTTGAGTACTTTTTCTGAGGTTTTTCTATGCTATATTGGTATTTGGTTCTTAACAAACATCTTGCTGCAAAGTATTTTTTTTTTATCACAATGTCTTTACAATATTCATGAAGCCTTTTCATTCTCTTGAGATTAGTGGTGAGAGTAATAGCCATTCCAATGTATGCCCTATCAGTAAATGCATGAACTAATGCTTCATCAATACCTACAGGAAGCTAAGGTTTATTTCACTCAATATAAATGGACTCGTATCTACCATTACTGGATGCAAGGAGAGAACATAACAAGTACTAAACATATGATATATCTCAATAAATGATCACATAGAAAACCCTTAATTAATAAATAATCACATAACAATTCATAAATATTAAACATAACCAGAATTGATGGCTATATAAACTATGCTGAAAGGAGCAATCACACCTGATCTGATGAACTGGTTGGCACAGTTGGAATGGTTGCCCGTGTGTGTTTCTCTTCAGCTGTATGAACCTCTCTTTGTCTTGAGATTCCCTCACTCGACAAAGAAAGATCTTAAAGTACCTTCCAAAATCATTCAACCTCCATAAATATCTACAAAATCAATACAAGTCATATTTGTAGCACATTGTTTACTCTAAGATGCATTTTTATGAGAGCGTCAGAACATACCTAAATGAGCTCCTCTTGGTTTCAAGAATAATTTATTGGAGCCATGCATCTAATATTTGATCAAACCGCCTCCCTTGATTTGAAGTAGCAGCAATGAAGTCAACATTGACTTTGTTGTTGCTTCATTGGATTGAGCAAGGTTTTCTCCAAGATTAAACGACTCCAATAAATTATTCTCTACTGAAAAGAGCCAACCACGTGAAGGAAAAATATCTAATGGCCCCTCCCCCCACTCACATCACTCTCAATTCCCTAATACCCAACATATAAATCTATTAAAATATTTATAGAAAAAACAAACATGTATGCATACCAATATTCACAAATGTTTACAATGAAATGAAATGTTTCCTTGATCCATTTGGAGTGAGCTCATATCCTAAGAGAAAATAACAACTATTCCATAACATCATACACTACAATAAATCACTTTACATCTAAAACTAGAGAATGGAAATCGATGTGAAAAGATGCTTTATTATATTCCATCATATGACTTGGTTGAAGTATTAAATGCACCTGTAAACATCATAGAACTCATCCCACTTTGATATATAAGTGAAAACATGTTATTTTTCCAATATTTAATCATAAACTCACTCAAAATACTAAAATGAATGATTTAGAAAATAATGGGTGTAAACTCATATGTAATCATGAAGATAGTCTTAATGTAAGGTTGTGGGAAAGCATAATATGGTGAAAAGTGAAGTAAATGGTTGGTAAGAGAATGACATTTTGGCAACCCAACAAGTACAAAAAAGTATTTCATAGAAAATATATTTTATAAATAGTGATTAAAATATTGTACATCATCATTTAGTTTTAGCGACCTCTTCTTCTTTGGTCTAAAATTCCTAAGCATTTCATCAATATCTATGTCTTCATTCTCTGGGTGCTCTTCAAAATTTGATTGTGATTGCATCCTCTCATGCAGAGAACGCCTAGTTGCGGGGTAATCATGGGGTAATGGAGGCATTTGTGATGAGGCATCACCTACAAAAGAAAAAAATATAAAATTTAGATGACTAGTTTTTAAATATCATTGAACTAGTCTTGTAATATTAAAAACAACACCCGCAATGCCATTATTTACCTAGTGAACTGGTCAACACCATTGGAGTGGTCCCCCCATGCTCCTCTTCAACTATACGACCCTCAAGTACAACATTCTCTTCCGTTGAGACCACAAACTTTATAAGGACAATCATAAATGTACAAGTAAAAAAAATAGAAGTACAAAATGTATAACTATGAAATTATTAAGTATATAATTAAAATATAACTATATTACCATCATGTGCCTTGGTCATAGCACGATTGTGGGGATGCACCCCAGTGGAATGGGATTGCACGAGAGAACCATCTTCTGGTTGCAAAGCACTATAAATGCACTGCTCTCAAATACTAGTGCGTTGGTTGACAATGTTGCTCCCCTGATTAAAACAAAGTTGTAACACATTAAATTTATCAATGATATCAAACATGACTATATTATATTAATAATAAAGGTTAATGTGTATTGGATTTTATTTACCTTATCCTGCAAAGTGGTTCTTGGTAACTGCCCCAAGATTTTATGATGTTCAACTACAACTTTATAGACATACTTGTAACCAATATGGAGGCCTTCCTCCGTGGTTTCACTACCGAACTCGTCACCCTGCATTGCATAAGAGTATGTATTTTTAATGTTATTCGCTGTAATTACCTAAAATTTTGAAGGCAATACAAATAAGATATTTTGGTACTTACAATTCGTTACTGCAACTTCAAGTAGCCGCTCTGGCCTAGTTTTTGTTGGCCACATTTGGAAAGCCTTGCTTTTGTTTCCTTTGACGTTTCAGTCAAACTATCATCAAAATTTTCAAGTATGTTAATATATACAACACTTTTATTTACATCTAAAAAAAAATTGAAGGTATTGAATTGAAATTGTAATTTACCTTCTAGGACCAGAGGGTGTTTTTCTTTCATTTGTCAATTTCTTCTCTTTTGTGTCCTCAATAAGGGCCCTCCACTCCCTCTCTGGAATCATCAGAGGATGCTCGTACCTATCGTTTTGTATCAAGTGCTTCCTATACATTTCTCACGTATATTTTAAATATTAGCCAGCTGTTCCAAGGTCTTATTAAATGTGTCTACACCGAAAAGGCTTTCAAGATAATCCATCAATTATTTTTTGATGTTGGAATTCTGGGAATTCCACCTCTCCTGTATGGTGGGCCCAAAAATAAGCAACGCCTTCTTCTCCAAGGACCTATAAAAATCATTGTTCCCTACACAAAAAAATATTATATGATTATTAATTTAAAAAAAAATAATTTAGATGATTTATATTTGTCTACATAGAGAACATGAAACAATTAAAATTTTTAAAATTACATTGGAATTTAACCTGATTTAATGGAAGCCCTTCCTCGTTGACCATAAATTTTCCCTTAAGGGTCCCCAAGCTGGTCACACATATTTATTTAGGAAAAGAAACCATATAGTTGGTCAAATCATCAACCTCATCTCCGTCACCACCTCTAGATCCTACCTGTGTGGCCGCTTCCTTGATGTGTGTGTCGTGGCTCCCACCTAATGGTGTGGAAGGTGAGGATCTGAATAGCTTCATCCTAATAGTTTTACGAGGGCCTATGTCGGGACCCTGTGGTGTCTGTGCAATGCCACTAATACCGACACCATGCATGTCGGGGTCAACAAGATCCAAAAATATCTATATAAGAAAGAAAACAATTTTTTGTTTAAATAATGTAAAAGTTAAAAATCAAGATTTCATAATTAATTTTATGACATAAAATAAAACCACTTGAAATTATGGTTATTACCTTATATGTCTTAAACCTTTTCATAACTTCTCTAATCCTTTCTTTGACCTCAAGAGTTTGATCTAGAATATCTAACAAGTGAGATAGTTCCTTGTTTGCTTTATTGATCTTTTTTTTAATTAAAATCATAGAGTCGGGGGATTCATACAAATCCCTTTCTCCGAACGAATCATCATCAACTTCATGGCATGTTAACTACATATTATAAAAAAAATGACAATTCAATTATGTAAACAAATAAAATAACTGACCCTCACAGAAATAAAATGCACATTAAATGAAATTCGAAAATTGTTGTTCGTTTACCTGTTCTAAGGTCTCTTTTGATTTACCACGATCATCCTGCCACATTACAGTAAAATTAGAACCATGATCATTATCATGAGAAATAAATTCAAATGTATGAGAAATCCTCCCTCTTTATTGACATCCAATGAGGAATGTTATTGTTGATAACAAAAATAGGCCACACTGAGTAAACACTCTGAAGCTCTCCAAATGGATTAACATCGTAAAGAACATAATGAAAATCATAAAATATAAGATTCATTGCTTACAGGTTGGGTAAATTAGATACATACCGCCCCCATAATAGCAATGTCTGTATCTAGTCGGTTCAAATTGTAATCAATCAATAACTCTTCCCCTGCAACTATTGATTTTATTGCACATACAAATACATAGTTTCCTTCACACCCTTGAAATACACAATTGGGTCGCTTATTTTTTGTCTCGGGTCGTGTACTATTTATAAACCCTGCAATATTCCCCACTGATTTTGGACTTTCGTCAATATAGATAGTTGCTCCTTTATTTTTATCATTGTCTTTTAGTTGTATATAATTTGCATCCAAGCCATATCTTCGCATACATTTTGTATATTTAACTATTCGTATCCAATATTTGTAGATATAACAGGGTCCGAATTGCTCTATCAATTCAGTTAATCCATCGTAACATACCTTTATTCCGTCAATGTAAAATAGCCCCAAACCATGTAATGATGATGGAGCAATCCGGTATATCCTTTCGTTTACACAAAAAACAATGTTTATTTCAGGAAGATCCTTGGGTACTCATAATTTCACTATATGTTTGTACCTCAAGGGAACCTCAATGTCGTCTATGCTCTCATGATCATAAGAACATGATTCCCCTTTTGCAAGAAAAAATTCCATGCATCTATGTAATTTTCTTCTGATCTTCTCACCTCTAGTTAATCTCCGCCTGTTAGACCTACTAGATGTCTCACTTTCCTCTATTCTACTTGAACTTCCATCACTCAATGAAGATAGATATGACACATACATGTTTTCTTGTATGTCCTATAACACCATCAATGACAGAAAGTGACTTTCAGATCTAGTTTATGCATGATAAGATTTCCCTAGAATGTTGAAACTTGTGGCATAAGATTGATATCTTTTCTCTTGAATTTCCTAGTGGATTAGGGTTGTTAAGAAGTGAAATATAATCTACTATTTCTATTGTTTTATTATATTTCATATCATCCCTAAGGATGTAAATTCTTAGGGACTATATCTGGGAAACTCTAGGAAAGAGGTAGAACTTTTGAAGTTCAAGACACTAAGTTTCTAATTTAGAATTTCAACAAAATTTTTAATTGAAATTTTTACAAAAAAAATTGTTTTCTAGGGTCAATTAAACAAAAAAAAAAATTCTACTAGAACCCAACAAGATAATGGTGGTGTTGGATTTATGCCAATGTGGCATCATCAGGTATAGTATCGGGTGGTATAACAATGTGTCTACACAACTAAGTTTTGGAGGTGAATTTTGATTTCTTGGTATTAGTTAAATTATTCCATTGGTGCTTGGCATTTATTTGTTGAGAAAAACTAGCACATTTCTCGTATATATTGTTGAACCCTATTAAGAGGTTCAATGGTCACAATTTCAATGTCTAGAAGAAACATATGATTACCAGATTTCAATGTAATGGATTGTTAGGATTGGTCACAGGAAAGGGTAGGAGAAACTATGATGATGAGAATGGGAAATAAGTCTTTCACTCAATGAATAGAGAGGTTATGATATTAATAAAGTTTTCCATAACAAATGATAAGTTTCTACAAGTCCAATATTTGGTAGTGATTACCTTGAAGAGTTTATCTCCTTTTGAAAAATTTGTTGAAACTTTAAATGTCACCAAGGATATTACTAACATTACATTTAAGTTGTGTAGACAATTATTAAAAAATGATATATTCAATAAATAGTTTATAAGGAATAGAAAAGCATCCAAAAGTTTCTTTACAGTAAAGAGTAAGGACAAAGGAAAGAAGAAACTAAAGGGAACCAAAATCATCGATGGAAAACCTAACGGTTCAAGGAAATTTACTAAGAACTTGAAGTGTTTTTACAATGAGACAAAATCATATACTACACACCACTAACTTGGTACCACACAAATAACTCCCTTATTAGGGCCTTTGATCTCAAAGATAGAGATAATTGGTCACTTCCCGATGAAATGTTGGGACCTATGGATTCCATTGTCACCATATTGATCTTTGTGGTTTCTTTCTAGTGTAGCTAGCTAGTGACACCGTTGACTTGGTACTCAAATTAAGAAACAAAATTTGACAATGCACCTATAAATCGTAAAATATGGATGAAGACATATCCATGTACTTGGTACTCAAATTCTGAATTTCAAGACACTAAGTTTCTAATTTAGAANCTAGTGACACCGTTGACTTGGTACTCAAATTAAGAAACAAAATTTGACAATGCACCTATAAATCGTAAAATATGGATGAAGACATATCCATGTACTTGGTACTCAAATTCTGAATTTCAAGACACTAAGTTTCTAATTTAGAATTTCAGCAGAATTTTTAATTGAAATTTTTATACAAAAATTTGTTTTCTAGAGTCAATTAAACAAACAAAAAATTTCTAATAGAACCCAACAAGATAATGGTGGTGTTGGATTCATGCCAATGCGGCATCATCAAGTATAGTGTCGGGTGGTATAGCAATGTGTCTACACAACTAAGTTTTGGAGGTGAATTTTGATTTCTTGGGATTAGTTAAATTATTCCATTGGTGCTTGGCATTTATTTATTGAGAAAAACTAGTGCATTTCTTGTATATATTGTTGAACCCTAGTAAGAATTCCAATGGTCACAATTTCAATGTCTAGAAGCAACGTATGATTACCAGATTCCAATGCAATGGATTTTTAGGATTGGTCACATGAAAGGGTAAGAGAAACTCTGATGATGAGAATGGGAAAGAAGTCTTTCACTCGAAGAATAGAGAGGTTATGATGTTAATAAAGTTATCCAATAAAATGATAATATGTTACAAGTCCAATATTTGGTAGTGATTACCTTGAAGAGTTTATCTCCTTTTGAATATTTTGTTGAAACTTTAAATGTCACCAAGGAGATTACTGACATTACATTTAAGTTGTGTACACACTTATTAAAAAATGACAGAATCAATAAATAGTTTATAAGAAATAGAAAAGCATCCAAAATTTCCTTTACAGTAAAGGGTGAGGACAAAGGAAATCATAAACTAAAGGGAAACAAAAACATCGATGGAAAACCTAAGGGTTCAAGGAAATATACTAAGAAAATGAAGTGTTTTTACAATGGGATAAAATCATATACCGCACACCACTAACTTGGTACCACGCCAATCACTCCCTTCTTAGGGTCTTTGATCTCAAAGCTAGAGATAATTGGTCACTTCCCGATGAAATGTTGGGACCTATGGATGCCATTATCACCATATTGATCTTTCTGGTTTCTTTCTAGTGTATCTAGCTAGTGACACCATGTAAGGATCTATGAGAGGAGGCTCATATTGGAAAACATTTTTTATAATGCTTATTTTCTCTTCAACAAGTTCAACGATTTCATTCTCGTTTTGATCCCATTTATATGGAGATTCATCATTTCACACAATTAGATATTCATCGAGGAGGAAGATATTATGGAAAGAGAAGTTAGGAGATGTTTTGAACCTCTTGAGTCTTCTAAAACCTCTTCACAAGGAGATTGATCATATATAGGAGGAGATCCGATCTTTGCAGTTACATCTTCTTCCTCTTCCTCATATTTTAGTTATTGTTCCTTTCATACTAATGATAGTTGCAAGCATTGATGTCATATATGTGAAGTGATGTGGGAAGATTCCTTATGAAAATCATATAGAAGACAAATCTTCTTTTGGTACTCATCTCTTCTTATAAAATCCCCTTCTATTATGGCTCATATTAGCTAGTCTCTTATATTCTTCACTTTCTCAATGAAATTTTGTTGCATCTATTTCAACTCTTTCACCATACTTACCCAATATTGAAACAATGATAACTTCTTCCTCATAAAGTATATAATATATCATTTCAAAGGTCATAAGATGTATTTTTCAATGGAAAAATTAAACCAGGAAAGTAATCTGCTGAAAGCACAAAAATATAGCCGTGGTTGTCACAACAATACCTAAAAATGGAATATTTTCAATCTTCGATATATTTGTTATTAGACCTTTGATTTTGATGATTTTTTCTAAACCATGTATTATTTTGAGTTGGAATGCACCTATAAATCCTAAAAACACGGATGGGGGCACTAGCACACCCAAGGGTTGGAATGCAACTATAAATCCTAAAATACGAATGAAGACATCTCCATGTTCTTGGTACTCAAATTAAGAAACAAAATTTGACAATATTGATAGTAGGCTGAATGAATTACAATTGAGGAGGGGGGTCCCTTTCTAATACGAGTCTCATACTAACAACTCTCCTCTACCTTAGTGGTGAGTCATTAATGTATAAAACTAACATCACTCCACTAACTTAGTGATGAATCATGAGAAACTAACCACTCTTAACTTAGTGATGACTCATGAGAAACTAACCACTCTTAACTTAGTGATGGGGTATTGAAGAGCTTGCGAACAAAATATTTCATGTACAAAATATGTTGTGCATAGATACACACCAAAAGTTGTTTCTCTAGTGAAGCAGGGAATATTTAGGACAACAATGGGAATTCAGTTTGGTTTGGGAGTAGAAAAATAAATGAAAAGAACAATGAAGTCCAACTAAAAGAGGTGCAATCACAATAGATAGGTTGAACTCTTTACATGTAAAAATTAATGGAAGCTAGTAGGAAATGATGAAACAATAATTATTTATGTACTCTATAGAAGGTTAGCAAAAATGTTAGTCATTAAGAGCACACAAATGTTTTCTAATTAATACTAGAACTCTTTGAAAGAAAAGATAAATCAAAAGGATGAATTACTCTAAAATTACAGTTAAAATTCTCTATTCTTTAATCAATATTTCTGAATAGTCTATGAAATTGGATATGCATAAGCATTGTTCTATCAAGATGTAAAACTAATTAGTAAAATGGTTCTACTTCATTAATAGTATCTTGTTGGTATCACAATAAGCTCATAATGATTACTATAGTGTTACTCTTTCAGACTTGTATTATCTAGCACACACTAATTAATCTAGTAGTCAAGCATGCAAACAAACCTTCTCACAAAGAAGAGCTAGTTGGTGATGGAATCCAACATCACAAGATCGATGCGCGAAGGGGATAGGTTTCAGTGGGTGGGAAATTTATGTTGAAAACCTGCTTAATGAACTAATTCCCTGGTGGAAGTTACCTCAACGAGTAGTGGGAAACCCACGAAGGAGTTCGAGTGAGTCTAGCCAACGTTGATCCCAGGTACAACACCACCTTCGATGTGTTGTCACCTTAGGTAGGAAGTCCAAAATATTATGGCCTCTATGGTACCACCTACTATACCAAAGTAAAGGGGGGACAGTTGATAGTCGACACTAAGACCAAAAAAGCAGGGTTGATTACTCTGTTGGCCCCAATGGGACCTCATGCTTGACCCTTGTGTTAGAAGGGCTTCCGAAAGTCAGTGATATAACAAATGGATTTCACTCCCTAAATCAAATCTTTATGTTTGTTTAGCAACTTTGGAAAGTTATTCTCACAATACTATTACAAATCTCTACACCTAAGCTAACATGGGTTTGAAGAGCCCTAGAAAATTTGCTAGATAAATTTTAATTAGTGCTTGATTTTAGGTTGTTTTTACTCAAAGGAGTGGCCATGAAACTGATGGCATTTCGAATCGAATCTTTAAACCATGCAAGAGGAAAATGAAATACAAGAATTTCAACTTCAATGAAAAATGCTATGGGAAGGAGAAAGAGGTTTTAAGAAAATAAATAATTTCTTGATAGATTACTACGTGTGCACTTCTAGTGACAAAAAGTATGAGCTAATTATCCATATAAATGGAAGAAAAATTACCCAAATTTTAAAAATATCATGCAAATATCACAGTTCACTTAGTACACCTATACAACATTGAAAAGAATAATGTAATAAAGAAAAAATGATACAAATCCTTGTTTCATAAGAGGAATGTCACATAAGGATTTCAAATTTTTATGTTCTCTGGAAATTCTTAAACTTGCCAAGAAAAATGGTGATCTTAGTACCTAAGAAATATATGTTCCTACAAAACAAAGGTTAACAAATTTCCTTAAGTAGGGAAGGGATAGTGACAACAATTACCATGAGAGCACAACATTCAAGCAAAGGTGAAAGAGAAGAACCTCTATTTGACCTATATTATCTCGTTTAACCACCCTTGTGACAAATTGAGTTCCTTTACATCATATTTGACCTTGATTTTTTTTTTGAAAAATACTTATTATATTATACAAAAACAAATATATACATATACAGAAAAAAGACTCATTTACCCAAATAGCCAAAGCTACAATAAGGTTGGAATGAGCCTCGATAGAGTAACTTTGAGTATCTTATCCCTAACTTTGTCAGAGAACTCATTAATAGCTGATTTTTTAAAGGACTCTACAAACCCTACGAAACATTCAAAAAGAGAATATTATACCATGTCCCAAATGCAATGCCAAATACTACAATAATGTCTCAAAACAAGAGATCCACATTCACCAAGTAAAACAACATGCCAATAAGCGACTCCCTGGAGTAGTGAGATGAAGTTATCATGAACAATCTTCCAACAACTCTTGGAAAATGGGTGCTCCCAATGAATGTGTTTAAATGTCTCCAGTCTCATACATTGTAAGAGACATTACAATACTACAGAGGCTCAAAACGAGCTCCTAAATAATGAACAACAAGAAATGACTCCATCGATCAACTGAGAGAGTAACTCTATGAATCAACAACCTTTTCTTCATCATCCTTGCTTCCTTTTATATACTTCTCAGCTTTGGAGCTTTGTCTCTTTTAGTTCTGCTCCACTTGCTCTATTGAATAACAATATCACAAGCTTCTGTCACCTACATGCATTCCACATATACTTTCTAGAATCGAGGAAATATTAACTACCTTGCCAGATCATGTTCTGTCTACTCCATGTTCCCTTGTGTAGCTGGAAGTAATCATTCGGGGAGATTTCCCAATGATTCCTTTCTTGATTATAACATGTGTCTTCTTGATTTTTAGCACACATTAGTAGAACTAGACTTTAGCATGCATTTAAAAAACTTGATCCAACACATGTTTCTTGTCAATCCTTCTGCCTTGGCTTGGGTGTGCGAAAAACTGAAATGAGCACACACAACTTTGTTTGTTTGGACGTGTGAGATTAACCCAAAACTTTGAGTGCCAACACCCTCAATCCACCACTACAAACCACCCTCAAACCATAACTATGAAGAAGCCACAATGATAGGATGTCGGATGATGGTTGAGTAGACAATTCACAAGCCATAACCACATCAACACCCTCAAATCATGACTGCAAATATTCTATGAAACCAACCTTAAACCACCACCACAAAGAAACCATGAGGCACACTGAAACCACCCATCTCAGACTAAAACCACACTCAATCCACTAATGCAAATAAACCTCAAACCGCAAGTAAAAAGGAGACACAATGAATTGGAATGCTCTACCATGGTTACATTAGTCCCAAATAGAAAAATCAAAACCCCTTACCACACTAACAGCCTCGAACCACAACTATAATAGTGGATGAAAGAGAAAAATGTCGAAGCAAAGAGTTAAACAATGGTGCATGCAGAGAAAAAAATACCATTGAAAAAGGTGGAAGGGGAGAAGTCTCCATGCAATTAGAGCATTCATGCCTCCAAATAATATACATATCTAGTGTGGTAGACATCAATCAACCTATAATTGGCATACGACTCTAGGGCACACTGGCGTCGCCCCACCACCACCCACCTCGTTCTATTTCTGGACACCTACATCACCCCTCCAACACCAATGGTAAGGCAGGTAAATAATAATTGGGATGAACAAGATAACCAAAAACCCAACCTAAGTAAAACCATTGCAACAACCTAAATTTAACTATGTGTATGGGCAAACTAATAACTGGGGGTAATAACTATATGCCCCTGTGGACATATAAATATGTAATTTAATTTTAAATATTTTGTCTTTAAAATTAAATTGATAGTTTAACATTTTAATGTTAAGGAAGTGGGTAATCATGTTTCCCATTATTTCATTTATATAGTATATTTGACATCTATCTCCTCTAGCTCAATTGTGACCATAAATTAGATTATATTGTTCTTGTTATGCCATAAAGTGTTTCCCTCCTATAAAGAATATGTGTCATTGTGACCTTTTGGATGATCCCATTTGTTAGTTTCTTTTGATATCATTACACATAATATAATCATTCCTATCCATCCATTCTTGAGCTATCATGCTACACACACCCCATTGTTAGATTTTGAGTATATCTTCATTACACTAATAAAGTTTTCCTCCTTGTTCCATGTGTGTAACCCACCCTAATTTCCATATTCAACTCCTTATTGCCTTTGTTCTCATGTTTCCCCTGATTGAACCATTTTCTACCCTGTTCAACCCATCTATGCTCCCTACTCATAGACTATCCCTTACCCATCCCATCTCATACCTTGAAAATTATGACTCTCATCCAAAACATCTCTTCACTAATTTAAGACCCAATATAAATTGTTGAACATCCACTATAAGCTTAATCTCAAGGAAGACTCCTACAACTACATTCTACAAAGTTTTGGTAACAAATCTCAAGGTTTTTGGCAACAAATTTCAAGTTTTTTGACAATTTTTACAACATATATTAGAAGTGAATATCCATCATTTAAGTCGTTGATCTCAAGATAAAATACCTGAGATCAATTCTTGAAGGACTAAATATCTTCAACAAATACCTACGAGTAGCTGTATTCTCCCTCTCTTCTCTTCACCTAGTAAAGGACCGACTAGGGTTCATTTACCTACTCTCGAATTATAATTAGGGTTTTATTTTGTTCCTCATGTCCATCTACCCACATTCACTTGCTTGCATCCATGCCAATTCCTTTCTATACCCCTTTCTTGGAGACATCAACTCAAGCTAATCGAAGTTATTCAAACCCTTGAAAGCATTGAAGGAATTGTTAAGGATCTGAATGACATCAAGGGGTGAATAGATTAAGGGTCAGATTTAGGTTAATATTTTGACAATCTCTCAATTGAGGAAACCTATTGTTGACGCAGGCCAATTTTGGGAGAATCAAGGAAGTTTGGAAGGAGTCAAAGCAATGTCAAAAAATAAGGGAACACGCCGAAAATAAAGGAAAAGCAGCGCCGAAAATAGAGGAAAACCTGCGCCGAGAAAAGAAGTTACAAAGTGGACAAACTTCTGCGAATCAGTTGTAAAGTGACAAGCGTAGACTTGGAGAACAGTTGGATTGACGAAAAACCATGAATAAGTCAAGGAGAAAGTGGAAAACACTAATCTGTTTAGGGTTAGGGTGTTTGTAAGGGCATTGTCCCAGTTTTGTATAAGTAGAATGTATGAGGACAACGAGAGGGTTGCCCTTTTTTGTGAGAGTGTGTATTGTTGAGGTGTTAATAGATCCATTAGTTTAGCAGGGGGTCTCGATGAGAGAATTTTTTGATTTTTGGAGATTGGTTGTAATGAAGGGAGGACTGTACAGTGTGCAACACTAGGTTTTGCATGAAGATGAATAAAGAGACCAAACAACAAATCTTTGTGGACGTAGCCCCAAGGGGGGTGAACCATGATATATCTATGTTTTGTGAGAATGTATGCAATGTTTTTGAATTTGTTTTCTTTAGTAAGTTTATGATGAACATGTTAAATGATAAAGGAAATAACACTGCACACTAAGAATAAACTCCTGAAATCTATAGAACCACAATAAGTAAATGAAGGTTATAGCTAGTGTTTAGATCGTAATCTTGTGTTACAGTAGATAAATAATTGTCATTGAACACATGAAGATATAATGGATATTAATGGTTAATGAAGTCCTATTAGAATAGTTGTGACAATGTTCTGGACTAAGATCTAATGAGGGTTTGAGGGATACCAATGAGTATATCCAATGCCTCTGAGAGAGAAACACATCCCATCCCATGGTTGCAGACATCTGAGTCCTTCAGCCACCCATTGAAGCCATCTTGGGTGAAACTTCATAGTGCACTTTGTGCACTGTGTTGCCTTCCAGTATCCAGAAGGGTTTATGGTAGAAGGGAAGTTGGTAATTCTGTAGTTAGAACCTAGATTAGCCCATAAGTAAACCAACAATGGTTCCGTTTCCGATTGGAACTCAGACGATTTGATCATGAGGGATGTATCATGCAGTATAGTGTGACGATTAAGAAAGGGGATATTTTTAGGTTGGAACCCCATGAAAGCAGAGATCAAAACATGGTTGACAATTCAAGAACTAGAGTTTTCCCATAAAGATATTATAAGCTCTAGGTTTAAGCCAAGACAATACTTGGAAAAGTATGTGTTCAATGAAATACATGAGAGTTTATTTAGTGAGTTTCCCACGCTATTGTAGGATTGGATAACACGGTTTAAATATACCCATCCAACGAATAGATTTATATGAGTGGAGTGGATAGAATAAAGTATCACACAATTGAAAAGGGTGAATAATAAATTCACGCGCGCAATATATTTATGGCTAGAAAAAATTATAGTGGGGTATATCACTGAGTTTGCAGTAGATACATCGAAGTGTTATAGTGTAGCATAGTAGGAATTTATTAAGGGTCCAAGTGGAAGGAACATCAGGTCATTGCACACTTTAATCAAAATATTATTGCATGATAAATGGGTATTAACCATGGAATCAGACAACTAAAATACCCTGCGTGCATGGGGGAGTTAGGGGAAACACTGAGGAAGGTTTGTGATGGAGGGGGAAATGGATAGAGAAGAGCACAATAAAGAGAAATATCCCATTATGATGGATCAAGAGGAGATCCAGGAAATTATGTAGAAGTCAGGAATGGTGCCCACTGGAAGACCCTACCAGTATAAGCTCAATAGGAAGAAAAGAGCAGTATCCGAGAGCGAAGGATTGGAGAGTGATGAGGAAGAGGTAGAGGATCTTCGTGCTATGGATAACATTGAAGAAATAATACATGCCACATATGAAATAAAGATAAGAGGAGTGGGATCTAATGAGGAAGAAGATACCCCTGTCTAGATATGAATAAGTGTAGAAACTAGAACCCCATGTATGTCTAACACATCAACAAAGAAATATTTGTTTAGAGAACCAGTGACTGACGATCAGATGAAGCTAGGAGATCAGAATAGAAGTGAGGATACAATTGGAAGTACTAGCTATAGTACAGGTAGTGGTACAAGTGGAAGTACCAGTAGAAACACCAGTGGGAGTTCAAGTTCAAATACCAGTACACAAATAGTAGTACCGCGCAGAGCAGGTACAACACATTCGACAATGGCATGTGTATATCCAATGATAATATTACTAGAGTTTCATGGGGATGGATCTGAATACCCAGAGAAGAACCAATTCATGTGTGAGATAATATGGAAAGTGAAAAGAGTCATTGATGAGGAAGAAAAAGTGGCACAACTAGCAATAACGTTCAGAAAACGCGCGTTGGATTGGTATATGAGTCTAGTAGTAAACAATCCACAGGGTGTGCTGAGAACAATAGCAGAGATCAAGAAGGCATTGATGACAGAATTTCAGAGGAAAAAATTAGAGGATCCATTTATGAATGAGATGATTGAGGTTAGACAAAAACTAGGAGAATCTGTATGGGACATCGACCAGAAGTTCAATACATTGAAAGGTAAACTGAAGTATCCTATTTCTGACATGAAGCACAAACAATTGTTTATAAACTCTCTGTTACCACACTGCAAATATCCACTGAGACAACAAAAATTTCAAAACCAAGATGAGGCACTGCAAGAATTGATGCAGTTAGAAGAGAATCAGTACAAGCACACAGATCCAACTATAGAGGAACTGAAGGAAGAATTGAATAACTTGAAAGTGCAATTAAATCAAAATAAAAGTAGGGAGAAAAGAGAAGCAATGTGGTGTACCCTATGCAGATTATAAGGACATCACAAGAACGAGTATCCGACATTTGCGCAGTACCTGGGAGTTGGGATGCCAAATACATTTCCTACAAGAGGGACTTGGTGCAAAATATGAAAGAAACATGGGAATGATCTTTATCACTACCCTATGATGCAGAAGTACAAGACAAAACCGAATAGTAGTTTCTGTAACTTATGTAAGTCAGTAGGACATGAAGACAAAAATTGTAGAACTCTGGAGTTAATGAAGGAAATAAACTTAGATGCATATAAGATGCAGACTAAGTTGATGGTATGACCGACTACACCAGAATTTGTAAACACGCAACAATTTCAAGTAGTTCCACAGTTTCACTAACCCCCTCAGTATATTCAGGGACCACAATATCATTAATAGAAAATGGATCCACAGGGAAACATAGGAGGATTCATAGGTAGAGGAAGAGGAGGAACGGGTAGAGGAAGAGGGCCTATTATCTTCTATAATTGTCAACAACAAGGAAAATATGCCAAATATTATCCTCAAACAACAACACCATGTATTTACTCTCATGCAATAGATCACATGGAAAAAGATTTCATGAATTTAATGACAAAGTTCCGGGAGAATAGGAATCTAATTAACCATAATGTTCAGTGGATTGCTGCAGAAATAAGGGATCCTAGGAGGAACATAAATATAGTGACCAGAGGAGGAGTTAAGACATGTGAATATACACAAGATCAGAGGAAGGAATCTCAGTGTTGGATTCAGAAGAACACTCAGTCACAACAACAGTTTGATGCAAAGAAGGGCAATGAAACTTTCAAGGAAGCAAAGAAGGAGTTTCTGAAGGAGAATGAAGCCTCCACATCAAACACTACATTGAGGTATGATACTCCTATTTTTTATATGCCTTAGTCTTTGGATCATACTTACAAAGGATAGAAAACAAAGAAAGTAAGTAACTTAAAGAATTTCTTGGAATCTTGCTTCAAATTACTTAATGAGAAGAATGCCATAGATTTGTTTAAAATTATGCTTGAGAAATATAAAATAGAGGAAGAGATAGGAACATAACCAATGAATATTAATTAGGTCCATAAAAAGAAAACAACTACCAAAGAGTTCATATTGAATGCAAATATATGAGACTTTAATATGAGAAATGTTATCCTAGACTTAGGATCAGATGTTAACATTTTTCCAAATAAGACTTGGGAAGTAATGGGAGAACCTACACTAGGGTATTACAATATCAAATTGAATCTACAAAACCAATAGAGAGTGATTCCCATAGGTAGATTGAAGAATAAAAAAGTGGATCTAGATGGTGTGCGCACCACAACAAACTTTGAAGTGATGGATATGGTGGATGAGTCTGTACCATTTTCATCACTATTGGGAATTGATTGGGCCTTTGATAATCAGGCCATAATTAATTTAAATACTAGAAAGATGATATTTGAAGCTGAGAAATTTAGGGTAGTAGCACCTTTAGATCCTTCATATCCTCCAGATTGTGAAAGATATGTAGAACCTATGTATGACAATATTCTAGAGGATGATGTGAACCAATTGTATAGGACTACTACGCGAGAAGAAGACTATTTGAATCCAACTGTAGATGGAGTACTTAGTTGGAGGAGTATTAATTCTGACATGTCGGATTTAGATAATGGAGTAGAAAATTGGAAGCAAAGATTGCATGAAGTCTCTACTAGGAGGTGCGCCAGAGTTACATGTGCAGTAAGATGGGTTGGGACAAAAGTAAGACAGTTTCCCATATTTACTGAAGAGGAAAATTTAGAAAACTTCCTGATAGAGTTTGAATCAGAGGTTTTGGATAGTCAAATATTATTAGTTTGGATATATCACTAAGAGACACACCTGAATGATGGTGTGGTGCACATAAGGAGGTAATTCAGGACTAGTATTAGTGTAAGCAATTGATGCATATAATATTTGGTAGGAGTTAGCAGGATAGACCCTTAAATAAGTATGATGGAAGAGGGAACCCAAGACATCACATAAATTATTATGTCACTAACTAGATATTGGTACCACCAGGGGAATGGATGCATTATTTTATTCACACATTAGAAGGAATACCAAGTAATTGGTACAAAGAGTAGGAACTGTGCAAAGAAACTGTGAGTTGGGGTGCAGTGAAACAAAAATTTATTAAGACTTTTGCATTTGAAAGTGAGAATCCATGGGTAGATCTAGCATTATAGAGGATAAAAAAGAAGATATTTGAAGAGTATGGGGTAGATACAGTGACAATAGACAAAGATTACCGAAAAGAAACACTTGAACAATTAGTTTACTGTTATAAGGTTGTAGAGGATAAAGAAGTAGAAGACAACCCACGTGACATACATATAGTAGAAGGGGAAGGAGAAAGGGGGTTGGAAGGACCCCAGTTACAATAAGAATATTTCACTGCACCTATGAAGATTAAAAAGGTAAATATTGGGACTGAAGAGAAGCCCAATATAGACAACATTGGATATTACTCAGACAATGAGACAATGGAAAAGACAACTGAATTATTGCGTGATTATAGTGACTTATTCCCAACCAAATTTTCATAGATGAAAGGGGTAGCAGGAGAACTTGGAGAAATGAAGATACCCCTCATACCAATGTAAGACCTGTTAGACAGAGACAATATAGATTAAACCCCATATATAAGGAGAAGGTGAAGGAAAAAATTGACAAAACTCTAGGATTAGGAATCATAGAGCCCATGGAAGAATCATAATGGATCAGTTCAATGGTGGTATAGGAGAAAAATACTAGAGGGATTAGGAAATGTGTGGATATGAGGAAATTAAATGATTCATGCCTGCATGATCCTTTTCCTACTCCATTTACAAATGAAGTTTTATAGAATGTGGGAGGACATGAAGTGTACTCATTCATAGATGGATTTTCAGGTTACCATTAGATCATAATTTCTTGAGAGGACAGGTACAAAACCACATTTTCAATAGAGTGGGGATCATATAAGTACACAACAATTCCATTTGGTTTAAAGAATGCACCAACAATATTTTCCAGAGTAGTTGTAGCTTCATTTAAGGATTTTATACATAATTGTTTAGAAGTTTATTTGGATGATTGGAAAATATTTAGCTTATTGAAGGACCATGTAGAAATTCTAAGGTTAATGTTAGAGAGATGCAGGAAATGTAATATTTCCTTGATCATTAAGAAATGTATTTTCAATACACCATTTGGAAACATTGTATGTGATGCAGACCCCTGACCCTCGGGCCGATATCCGCATATGATCGTTCTTCTTCTCGAATCCACATAATCAAATTAGTTCTTTTTGACCCTCATTGGAACGCCATGAATCCGATCCACAGGTCCTTCACCCCCACACGACCACCAACAATGACCACGACCTTTTCCGAAACAGAAATTCAGGTTTCGCAATTTCGCGAACCCTGATGTCATGAGTCCCTGACTCTTCGATCCCCCAAACTCTGAAATGCCAAAATTCTGAAATGGACTCAATTGGAAATTAGTCCCATCTCGGTCCATGTGACTGCTTTCTCTGTGACCAGAGGCCCACACACGTCGCGTTTTGTGACTTTTGGGGTTTCAACACCAAGTGCCCCAGTTCCTTGTTTTCAGGATTCCCGAAATGCCGAAGTTTCAAAATGTGTGAGCAGCCCCACTCCAAAGGTGTGTCGCATTTTTTGAGTTAGGGGTTTTAAACACTCTATGCCCTGGCTCCTTGTCTTTGGAATAGCTGAAAAGCCGAACCTTGAAATGCCGATCTTTGACCCTGTCCTGTGACCTACGAGTACTCCTCCGAATGATTTTGGGTTTTTGCGATTCGAGACTCCACGATGCAAGGCTGCAACAATCCTTTCCCCTTTGAACTTTCAGGTCCCAAAATCTCGATGTATTGAACCCTGAAATGCCGGTCTTCCACTTCAAAGGGGAATCAACGACTCATAGCCTCCCCTGATCTGACGACTCGGATCCTTTCAGGATTTCGTGGGTCAAGAGTCCTGACTCTTGCCCTTTGCATCTCCTGGTAACCAAAATGCTGAAATAGGCCTTTCGGGGATTTCCCCGAAACCTCGACCGCCGCCAAGTGTCCTCCTTGTGGACGGTCATGATGTTTTCGGGAATTCGTGAGCCGAGACTTCTTGTCTCCCGACTCTTCCTCCTTGAAATATCGGTATCCGAAACCCCAATGGCTTCCAGATTTCTGCCACGCGTCCTCCTTACGATGGACGGTCCTTATCTTTTTGGATCTTTGACAGGTCCTCTCCCCTCTTCACATACGAGGGTTAAACCTCGTGAAACTTCTCCTGGATCCAATGGTTGTTGGTCTGTGCGCCCATATCCGATGGCCCAAATCTCTTCCTCCTGCTTCTTGGATGTAGATCCAATGATCCAGATCTTGTCCCCGGTGCTCAAATCAATGACAGCTATAGCTCCCTCCTGAGCTTATGCTTCTTCCTTCACCTTGGAAGATTTCGATCGCTTCAAAGGCTGAAAACTTTGTTTTTTGCTGTGAAGCCTGTAACCTTGGCTCCCGCATGTGTTCTAAGGATGTTGTCCTTCCTGAGCTTTGTCAATTGTGAAACTTCAAAGGGTTTCTCGACCTCTACTCTTTTTGGCTATTTCTCTATGTGGAAAGGCACTGTTCCTCCTGATTTTATGAATTTGAGACAAGTTCACTCTGAGCGCACTCCTTGTGCTTTCCTTGCTCGATGCACTCCTTGCAGAGCTTCTGCACACAATGGTGATATCTATCCTGAGCTTATTTGTGGCTTTGACCTCAAAATTTCTTTTCCCCTTTCTCTCCTTGAAAGGATATAAGTTCCCTCTGGCAACTTATGCTCAAGCATGCCTTGCTGAGCCTGAAGGGTGTTCGGTAACCCTGTGAGTGTCTCCTCCTATGGACACTTCCCTTTCCTTAGAAATCAAAATAGAGTTCCCTGGTGCACTCTATGCACTCGCTCAATGCCCTCTTGGCAGAGCTCTACAGAACCTTCAGTAGTTCTGTCTTCCCTGAACTTGAAATAGAATTCCTCCTATACACTCTATGCACGTGCTCAGTGTCCTCCTGGTAGAGCTTCTACAAAATCCTCAGTGATTCTATTTTCTTTGTTCCTTCTTCTACACAGTCTTGCCTCCAAGGTGTTCAACAACCTTGAGGCTTCTCCTTGAGTCAATGACTTCAGCTGGTGTGCCCTCCCGGCACACCTTTGTCTGAAATTCCGCATAATTCAGAAGTGCACTCCTTGCACTGGCTTAAAAAACCCGCATCGTTCTGTCATGCAACATCTTGCATGAAGCCACAAAGAACCAGACCTAGAATCAAAGAACCCAACAGACAATGACTTCTTTTTGTAACCTACAAATGAAAACTAACATACATCTACATCATATCATTAACACATATATGTCATTCATTCATGAACTCACAAACTCATGAACAACAACATGCAGGAAAAACTGCTCTTTGTATTAATATGAAATGCCTCTTTACAATGTGTTCGAGCTCAGACTGCAATAGAGTCTCGGCTTCCTCTCTTCTTCTCCTTCTCCTTCTAAAAAAAAACTAACTCTAGATCCAAAGAAGATCTTTTTACAAAGAGGGGCTCCTCGAGCTCTTCCCTCCAAGCTACCTACTCTCATAAATTACATTCAATTACATTGAATGGCTGTCTAGTCTGAATCAGATCTAGATCTCAGCCTTACAACCATTTAAGGCAACCTTTATCTAAAACCTGTGCATATGCATGGATTTTTGGCTCTACTAGCCTTACAACATTTAATACAATTTTTCAAAATTTGAAAATCGAGAAGGCTGTGCCTCTCTCCTCCATTGAATGCACACATTGATGTGTTAACTGGTTGGCGTGTAGCTGGCTTGGAGCGATGCTCCTGCATCATACTCCTCTGCTATGAAAAATTCATGAGCTCCTGCTCATGAGCTTCCCAGCATGGCTTTCGAAATCCACCTGGGTCCCAAACAGTTCTTTGGAGCTGTCCATCTACTCCATCACTTTGTTGTTGCTACTGCTTATGTTTCCCTACTGCTATGACATGTTCTCCTCTTCTCAGCTTCCTTTTGCTGAATGATTCTACTGATCAGATCATCAGCCTTATGATCTTCTTGATTATCTTGCCCAGTTGCTGCAGTGGCCGACTCCCTTTATGCAGTCTCCTCGACTGCACTTCCTCCTTATCGGTGGGTAGATCAACTAGATCCCCCATGCTATTTTCTTCCTCTGTGGCCTCAACTTGCCACCCTGCTACAAACTCCTCTTCTGCAGTTTCATCATTGAGCTGCTGCTCAGCTTCCTCCTCTGACAGCTTAACTGTTAGCTCTCCTGTTGGCATATCTCCAACTTCCTCTAGCTACTCCTCAGACTGGAATTATTCTTCATATTCTGCTGCATGCCTCGGCACTACAGTTATCATCATCTGTTCAGCTCCCTGGCTAAAATTTCTGAGCGATTCCTCATAATGCTCCTCTGCTAACATATGCATGACTGTCTGCTCATGGAATTCATCTACTGGCTCTAGATTGTTCAACCAATCCTCCAACATCTCCAACTCCATTTCCCATGGAGTGAGCATCTTATCTGCATGCTCTTCTTCTTCTGGGGCAGATATCAACACCTGCTCCACCTTTTCTTCCTCTATGTTAGTCATTGTTGGCTGTTATTTTGCTGTTGCTGCATCAACAACACACACGCTGGCCTCCACTGGGCTATATGGTAGGAATATTTCAATTCCTCCAATGATCAGAATTCTCTTCTGATCCTTCCCTGTCAGCTCCTCTCGCTGATCTAAAATCACCTCCAAGTTCATGAGACTTTTAGTCAGTCTCATCTTCTCTCCCTTTCCCACTAGGCAATATGGGATTTCCTCTCTGCCCACTTGGCAGTCTATGAGATCAATCGATCCCATCTCCATCAACACTCCTTTCTAACATGAACTCACTTCTAAGCTCCCGAGACTTTCAGACAATCTCAATTCTTTTCCCCTGCCCACCTGGCAATTTGGGAATTTTCTGCTGCCCACTTGGCAGTCTTTGAGATCCAGTGATCCCATCTCATTGCCCACTTGGAAATATGAAATTTATTCACTGCCTTCCTGGTAATCTCTGAGATCTTCCAATGATCTCTTCTCCTCATCATCCCTGAGATTTCTCCGAGCTTCTGGTTCACACACATGAACCACTTCCTGCTCATCTTTGAGGCTTTCAACATAACTCTTCCTTCTCTTCAATAGTCTCCACTGTCCTCTGGCCAACAATTATTTGATTGGCTAGTTTACTTTCATTTTCATGGGCCATTCATACACCCATCGTGGCTTTGCATCCTATTGCATCCGCAGTGCAATCTCTTCCATCCTCACCCTTATCTCAGCGAGCTCTGTATCCATCTCATCATTTCTCTGCTACTGATGGTTCTTCTTTCCACCATGTCCATGGCCTTTAGTAGCCATCTTCCTGTTCTTGTCTTCCCTTCTGAAAAACTTGTTGCTGTCACTCTCCAACCGTGAGTGCTTCCAGCCTTTCCTATAGTCCTCCTGACTGTCTATTTGTTGTTGTGTCCTACAAAAATAACCACAAATTTTCAACACTCTGCCTTCATTTTTCCTCTGGCTCCCTCTACTTGCAATATATAGACATAATCAAGCTCTGATACCAGTTTGGCGTAGACCCCCGCCCTCAGGACGAGATCCGCACAGGATCGTTCTTCTTCTTGAATCTGCATAATCGAATTAGTTCTTTTGAGCCCTCACTGAAACCCCATCAATCTGATCCACAGGTCCTTCACCCCCAAATGACCACCAACAATGACAACGACCTTTTCCGAAACGAAAATTAGGGTTTTGCGATTTTGCGAATCCTGATGTCACGAGTCCCTGACTCTTCAATCCCCCGAACTCCGAAATGTCGAAATTTCGAAATGGACTCAATCAGCGATTAGTGCCTGACCCACATCTTGGTCCATGTGACCACTTTCTTCGTGACCGCAGGCCCAAACACGTCGCGTTTCACGACTTCAGGGGTTTCAACACCAAGTGCCCCGGTTCCTTCTTTTCGGGATTCCCGAAATGTCAAACCCCGAAATGATGAAGTTCCAAAATGTGTGACCGCAACCCCACTCCAAAGGTGCGTCACGTTTCATGACTTCAGGGTTTTCAACACTCTATGCCCCGGCTCCTTGTCTTTAGAACAACTGAAAAGCTGAACCCCAAAATGTCGATCTTTGACCCTATCCTGTGAACTATGAGTACTCCTTCGAACGCTTTCTAGTTTTCGTGTTTCGGGACTCCACGATGCAAGGCTGCAACAATCCTTTCCCCTTCAAACTTTCGGGTTTCGAAATCCTAATGTACCGAACCCCGAAATGCCAGTCTTCCACTCCAAAGGGGAATCAACGGCTCGTAGTCTCATCTAATCTGACGGCTCAGATCCTTTCGAGATTTCATGGGTCAAGAGTTCTGACTCTTGCCCTTTCCATCTCCCGGTAACCGAAATGCCGAAATAGGCTTTTCGGCGATTTACCCGAAACCTCGACCGCCGCCATGTGTCCTCCTTGTGGACGGTCATGATGTTTTCGGGAAATTGTGAGCCGAGACTTCTTGTCTCCTGACTCTTCCTCCTTGAACTCCTAGTATCCGAAACCCCAATGGCTTCTGGATTTCTTCCACACGTCCTCCTTATGATGGACAGTCTTGATCTTTTCGGATCTTTGACGGGTCCTCTCCCCTCTTTCCATACGAGGGTTAAACCTCGTGCAGCTTCTCCTGGATCCTATGGCTATCGATCCATGTGCCTAGATCTGATGGCCCAGATCTCTTCCTCTTGCATGCTCTCCTCCTACTGCCTGGATGTAGATCCAATGATCTAGATCTTGTCCCCAGTTCTCGAATCAATGACAGCTATAGCTCCCTCTTGAGCTTACACTTCTTCCTTCACCTTGGAAGATTTCGAACGCTTCAAAGACTGAAACCTTTGTTTTCTGCTATGAAACCTGTAACTTTGGCTCCCACATGTGTTCTAAGGACGTTGTCCTTCCTTATCTTTGTCAATTGTGAAACCTCAAAGGGTTTATCGACCTATGCTCTTTTTGGCTGTTGCTCTGTGTGTAAAGGCATTGTTCCTCCCGAGCTTCTGAACTTGAGACAAGTTCACTCTGAGCACACTCCTTGCGCTTTCCTTTCTTGATGCACTCCTTGTAGAGCTTCTGCACACAATGGTGCTATCCATCCTGAGATTATCTGTGGCTCTGACCTCAAAATGTCTCTACCCCTTTCTCTCCTTGAAAGGATATAAGTGCCCTCTGGTAACTTATGCTCGAGAACACCTTGCTGAGACTGCAGGGTGTTCGGTAACCCTATGAGTGTCTCCTCCTATGGACACTTCCCTTTCCTTAGAACTCAAAATAGAGTTTCCTGGTGCACTCTATGCACTCGCTCAATTCCCTCTTGGAAGAGCTCTACAGAAACTTCAGTAGTTTTGTCTTCCCTGAACTTGAAATATAATTCCTCCTGTGCACTCTATGCACACGCTCAATGCCCTCCTGACAGAGCTTCTACAAAATCCTCAGTGATTCTATTTTCTCTGTGCCTTCTTCTGCACAGTCTTACCTCCAAGGTGTTCAACAATCTTGAGGCTTCTCCTTGAGTCAATGACTTTAGCTAGTGCGCCCTCTTGGCACATCTTTGTCTGAAATTCCACAGAATTCAGAAGTGCACTCCTTGCACTGGCTTACAGAACCTGCAATGTTCTGTCATGCAACCTCTTGCATGAAGCCACAAAGAACTAGACCTGGAATCAAAAAACCCAACAGACAACGAATTCTGTCTGTAACCTGCAAATGCTAACTAACATACATCTACAACATATCATTAACACATATATGGAATTCATTCATGAACTCACAAACTCATGAACAACGACATGTACGAAAAACTACTCTTTGTATTAATATGAAATGCCTCTTTACAATGTGTTTGAGCTCAGACTACAACAAAGTCTCATCTTTCTCTCTTCTTCTCCTTCACCTTCTAAAAAAAAAACTAACTCTAGATACAAAGAATATCTTTTTACAAAGAGGGGCTCCTCGAGCTCTTCCATCCAAGATACCTACTCTCATAAATTACATTCAATTACATTGAATGGCTGTCTAGTCCGAATCTGATCTAGATCTCAACCTTACAACCATTTAAGGAAACCTTTATCTAAAGTATGCACATATGCATGGCTTTTTGGCTCTACTAGACTTACAACATTTAATACAATTTTTCAAAATTTGAAAATCGAGAAGGTTGCGCCTCTCTCCTCCATTGAATGCACGCGTTGATGTGCTGGCTGGCTGGCACGTAGCTGGCTTGGAGAGATGCTCCTGCATCAGTATGAAAACAGGGATTGATAGTAAACCCTACAAAGATCATTGTTATTGTCAATTTACCACCACCAAAGTCAGTGCACCAGTTAAGAGCAACATTGGGCCACACAGGTTACTACAGAAAATTCATAAAGGGATATGCAAAGATTACTGCGCCCATGAAGAAGTTACTAAATAAAGACACTAGGTTTCAGTGGAATGATGAATTCCAAGAGATATTGGACATACTGAAAAAGAATATGGTGACAACACCTATTTTGAGCTTTCCAGAATGGACAAAATAATTTCATGTGCATGTGGACGCTTCATCCATTGCACTTGGAGAAGTTTTGGAACAACCAGGTGAAGGAGACATTGATCACCCAATATCTTTTGCTAGTAGAAAATCTCCAGATTTTGAGCAGAACTATAATACTACAAAAAGGGAAGGTCTGGCTATGGTATATGCCTTACAAAAGTTCATACATTATTTATTGGGTCAACATTTTAAGATGTTTACAAATCATTCCCAATTGAAGTACCTAGTTAACAAGCCAATGTTGGGGGGATGATCTATAGATGGTTGTTATTCTTTCAGGCATATGATTTTGAAATCATAGTAAAAACAGGGAAGCTAAATGTAGGACCAAATCATCTATTGAGAATTACTAATGGAGAGGAGCCAAGGAACTTGGAGGAGAATTTTCTTGATGATAATGTATTTTATGTTCAGATTGATGATGATTATTTTGATGACATTGTTTTATTTTTGAGCACAAGAATGGCTCCCAAGGAATTTACTATCGCACAGAAAAAACAGTTGGTAGTGCATGTTGCAGACTATCAACTGATTATAGGTCATTTATACAAGTTAGGTGCATATGGAATTCTGAGAAGATGTGTGATGGAGCATGAACACTCCATGGTGTTAGCAGAAAAACATGAAGGCATAGCTGGAGGGCACTATGCAGGAAATCCTACAACACAGAAGGTGTTACGCGTAGGATTATGGTGGCCTACAATACACAAGGACACAAAGGAATACTGTCAGAACTATGATGTCTGTCAAAGGGTGGGAAAACCATCCAAAATGGATAAAATGCCACTTATTTCCCAAGTAACTTTACAAGTGTTTGATAAATGGGTTGAGGATTTCATTGGACCCATTAATCCACCAACAAGGAGATAAGGAGATAGATACATCATCACTGTGACATAATACTTAACCATATGGGAAGAAGCAACCCCGGTGAAGGATTGTAGTGAAGAAAATGTAGCGCGATTTCTCTTTGAGAACGTGGTGACAAGATTTGGATGTCCTAGAATTTTGTTGAGTGATCAGGGAAACCATTTCATTAATAGTAAATTCAAATCTATGATAGAAGAATTCGAGATACATCATCAAAAGGGAACACCTTACCATCCCAAGGCAAATAGTATAGTAGAAGCTTTTATCATTATTCTATAAAATGCATTGACAAAGATTTGTAATGTGAATAGGGATGATCGTGATTTGAAGGTATCAACAGTATTATGGGATTATAGGACTACATGCAAGAAGCTTACAGGAAAGACACCATTTAGACTGGTGTATGGGAAAGAAGTAGTGGTTCCATTGGATTATTTAGTACCTAGTCTGTGCATTACAACAATCACTGACATGACATAAGAAGGTGTTGCGTAGGAAAGATTGGATCAGTTGATGGAGATGGAAGAAGACAAAATTTTAGCATGATTTCACTAGGAGGTACAGAAATCCAAGGACAAATCTTGGCATGATAGGCACATAAATAAGAAAGGATTAAGGAAGGAGATCTAGTTCTCCTCTATGACAACAAGTATTTACAACACCCTAGGAAATTCAAGATGCACTAGTTAGGGCCTTATCAGGTAGAGTCCATTATGAATGGAGGTGTTGTGCAATTGAAATATATTGTAGGGAAGAATCTCAGAGGACTAGTGAATGGCAGTTGACTAAAACTATATCAAGACAGTCAACTTAACAACCTAAGGTGAAAACATAGAGAGAAGGAATGATTGTACATATTGTATATAGTAGATGTTAGAAGAAAAAGAAAAAAATCCATAAAAAGAAGAAATATAACAAAAAGAAAAAAAGATAGAAGAATATTAGAGAGTTTTTTATGTAATAGTAGTGGCATTAACAATGCGTTGCATAAAAACAAGTGTTGAAGACATTGTGCAATGGAAAATAGTTGACAGACACAAAAAGTGTAGCGCACAGGAAAACATGAAGTGACAACCGTCAATGTGAAACAACTATCAGTACACCATCCCTCTATAAAGTTGAAAAAGGGGGGAAAGACATTCAATTGTGTTTTTTTTAAAGGAGAAGAGAAAAGAATGTACCCTCTGCGGGAAAGAGTGAGAATTCATGATAACTAGTGGATATTCAGAGATCCACAATCTATAGTTTAGCAGGATGTTTCCACCATGCATTGGAGCACCAAGTAGTGTCGGTCGGAATGCAAGAAGTAGTGCTCAGGTGACACAAACATGGATGCAAGACATGACCACAATCATGGATGTCGATGATATCCATATGACAGAATATGAACCACATACCACACAAGTCGAGGAGGAACGAAACCCATCACAGGAGGCCGGGAAGTTAGAGGAGGTCGTGAAGAGGACATAATCCAATGCATCTGGGGGAAAAGGGCCAGAACATGGAGAACATGCCATAGATTCAGCGCATCAGGACCTAGATCCAGAAGAAGAGCATTAAACAAAGCACTAGAGCATACAAGAGGTCAGGGTTTCATTCCTGCAAGGGAAGAATAAGGAGAGAGTTGAGAGTAGTGCACAAAGAATATCGTGCACACAAGAGGAATTGTAAATAGTAATGCCAAAAATACCAGTGGGAGTAAAGGAAGATGATGAGATTGTGGGAGGAGTAGACACCATGAAATACTCCAATGATGAAGTGGCTGACATAGTCAAATTCCCATATTTGGTGCAACATAACTATATGTAGAGTAGAGGAGAGGGCCCATCAGGTGCGCCACTATTGGATCTTGCGCAGTGGATCCTGGGGCTGTACAATACATGGATCATGAATTTGCTGGATATACTGCACTTTGGGTGTGGTAAACATATCAATGGATGTGTGAAGCAACTCCTAGCAATGGTGCATGGAGGAATTTTGTGGATGGATAGGTCAGTTCCTATCAATGTTGAATTGATCGCAACCATCACTGGGATACTCACAAATGGGGAGAAGCCAGAACAATACTTAGAGGATACAACTAAAGGAAAATCCATCTTCGATGAAATCAAGGGAAAGTATGGAATGAAGAGAGTAAATAGGGGAATTAGGATCAACAACATGAATGATCCTGCGATGATATTTGCTACAAGGCTACCGGGGTGCAAGTCAATGCACACGTGAATAAAGGAGGAAGTACCAACAAGAGTAGTAGTAGCTGCAACACAGTGTGCAAAGGGGGGATCGATGAGCTGGGCCCCTTATCTACTTAATTATTTCTTGGAGGATTGGAAGGACACACATGATTGGGGCTCTGATTTCGACTACTCGTGGTTACTCATCCTAATTTCACTTGTAGGATGGTAAGAACCGACATACAATATGTTCTTGCAGAGAATAGGAAAGTGTGGTGCAGCCCGTTACATGTCTCTTAGAAGCAAAACAGTATGAAAGGAGAAGAAAATAAACAACGATGTATTTGCTCTATGCTTTTCGGAGATCCAGAACCGCTTAGATGACACATGGAGGATTTCCCCAAAGATTGTACATGAGTTTGGATAGATAACAAATTTTCAAGCATTGCGCCATAGCGTGTGGTTGCAGGCGAAGAAGGACCCAACCAAGGAGTGGATACATTTGAGCTATTGTGTGATGACACGAGACATACATATGGAGGTATAGGAGTGGTCTGAGGAATGGAATGTGACAGTAATGCCAAAAACTATGCCAACAGTACAAACTCAGAAGCAGGATAGAACAATCCTTACATAGCAGACAGGAAAAAATGGAACCAATAAGAAGAAGAAGACAACACAAGGTTAAGTGGGGGAAAGCATCCCCATACAAAATAAAATCATGTCACAAAATAAATCACAATGTGGTTCTACATGGGATCCACCACTCACAGAGCGGGCACCAAGAAGAACAACAAAATAGGTGCGCACAAAATAAGTACAAATGGAGACATAGAATCTACATAGGGAGGAAGAATTTGGGCATGATACAAGCATGGATACACATATTCCAGAGGCATTTGAGCCATCAGAGGTGCAAGATAAGAGAACAAGGGAGAAAGCAAGTGGCTCTAGGAAGAAGGTGAAGGCCCACAAAAAACCATTGGAAACATCACTCACAACAATCGAAGATCGACTGTTAGAAGTGTGGGAGAATTACGAGAAGCATAAGGATTCAATTTTTTATCAGGTGCATAAGGTAAATACTACGATGGAGAAATTAAAAATCAGGACAGAGAAGCAACATAAAGACAACCAGTGAAGGCTAGGGAAGGAGTGCCTACTGGAGAAACAATGAAAATCAAAGTGCAGGGGAGTGCCAACTTTATCGTAACACCTGATATGTTGTTCATCGATGAAGAGGAAACACAGGAGCCATTGAATTAAATTGAGACATTGGACTTGGCATTGGCCAAGATCTTGAAAAAGGCATTGTATAAATTACAAATTATCATTGCGCAAGAAATTCATTCTAGGGAAAGGTCTGATGCAATGAACTTATAGATAACGCAAGAGAAAAATATCACATTGAAGGAAGTAATCATCCAATAAGGGTAGGAAAATAAGATAGCACAGCAAAAGGTAGAGGATATGGAGAAGTACATTCGTGTAGTATTTCGAACCATCCTAGACAATGTAGACTCAGAGGGAGTATCTTCATAAGAGAATATAAATAAAATAATGGCCTTGGAGCAGTACAAGGACCAAATAAAGGAGCTAGAAGAGCACACAGTATCCACTACTCCTCTAGAAGTTAGAGTGCAGTGAGAGTAAGACACACCAACATCTACAGAAAGCATAGCGTAGGTGATACATAGAATGATAGATTTTTTGGAAAAAAGTTGCCAGTTGTGGACACAACTCTTAGAAGATGAGAGCTTGCAATACGTACAAGGAAGGGAAGATAAGATACATGTAGAAATGACAGAGTTAAAACATCAACATAAGACACTACCACTGCCAGAAAGGAATAATACTGCTACAGAGATGAAGAGACTACAGGCACAGGATAAATCAATACAGGTGTAGAAGATCGAAAGACAAGCTCAATTGGAGCCTCTGTAAGACAAGGATGAACAACTGGTCATGGAGGTTGATGAAATAAAATCATGAGTGGAACATATAGGCTTGGAGGGAGATGATATATTAAATCCTCTAGTCATCGCATATGGTAGAAGCCATGGCTGAGAAGAGAAACCAAGATCAGGAGAAATGCCAACAAGCAACATAGATGTATGAAGTGATGGCCCAAGCAGTAAAAGAAGAAGGAGTCCATGAGTGACTCGGGACGAGTCACAATGTCAATGTTGGGGGCCTGTTGGTACATGCCAATTTTTGGGAGAATCAAGGAAGTTTGGAAGCAACACTGGAAAATAAGAGAGCACACTGGAAATAGAGGAAAAGCAGTGCCAGAAATAGATGAAAACCTGCGCCGAGAAAAATAGTTACAAAGTGGAACAACTACTATGGAGAAGTTGGAAAGTGGAAAAGGGTCGACTTGGAGAACAGTTGGATCAAGGAACAACCATGAATAAGTCAAGGATAAAGTGGAAAAGCCTAATCTTCTTAGGGTTAAGGTTTTTGTAAGGGCATTGTCCCAGTTTTGTATAAGTAGAATGTATTAGGATGACGAGAGGGTTTCTGTTTTTTGTGAGAGTGTGTATTATTGAGGTTGTAATAGATCCATTAGTTGAGTAGGAGGTCTTGATGAGAGAAATTTTCGATCTGTGGAGATCAGTTGTAATGAAGGGAGGACTGTATAGTGCGTAACACTAGGTTTTGTATGAAGATGAATAAAGAGCCCAAGCAACAAATATTTTATGGATGTATCCCCAAGGGGGGGTGAACCACAGTATATCTGTGTTTTGTGTCAATGTATGTAGTGTTTCAGTTTGTTATTTATTTAGTAAGTTTATGATGAACATGTTAAATGATAAAGGAAATAACACTGCACACTAAGAATAAACTCCTGAAATCTACATAACAACAATAAGTAAATGAAGGTTATGGCTAGTATTTAGATAAAAAGATTGTGTTGCAGTAGATAAATACTTGTCATTGAATACATGCGGCTATAATGGTTAATGAAGTCCTATTAGAATAGTTGTGAAAGTGGTCTAGACTAAGATCTAATGAGGGTTTGAGGGCTAACAATGAGTAGATCCAATGCCTATGAGAGAGAAACACATCCCATCCCATGGTTGAAATCATTTGAGTCCTACGACCACCCATTGAAGCTATCTTAGGTGAGTCTGTGCAGTTCACTTTGTGCGCTATGTTTCCTTCTAGTATCCATAAGGGCCGATGGTAGAAGGGAAGTTGGTAATCCTGTAGTTAGAACCTGGGTCAACCCATAAGAAAAACAACACCTAGAGTAATTCTTCTTCATCTTCTTCATCCAACACTCTTGATGAGAATTTCATTGCTCCTAATAATACTTCCTCTAGTCATTCCATCTTAGTTAACCAAAGGTAAATATTTAACCAAGTGTTTAGTCCTATACCAAAAAATTATAAGAACTACTTCAATGGTAATTGTACAATCCATAATAGGGAGGAAACATTTTTGTTAGGAGAGCTCATATTTAGGAAAAAAAACAAGATTTTAAATAGTTATTATCTAGGATCTGTAGGTTTCATAAAGTCATTTCTAGAAATGTTGCAATATGTCATTACTTTGAAAATTTTCACTAATAAAAAAAAAGAAAAAACAATATATTCAAAAACATGCAAGCATGACACTGGTAGGGTCGATATATGCAGTAGAAGAGGGGCAAGTTCCAAACCCACCTTATCCATGAGTGTGTTTACTACATTTGCAATGACCAATTGTCTTATATTGGGACCCTGTAATTTTGAGAGTGAAATAGGTAATGGGGTACTTGGGGCATGACCTGCATCTTTTCTTTTCTTTCTTAAATAGAAATGAAAGTTGTGTCTATAAACCTCATAGATAAAAAAACCTTCCAGGAATTAGATTTGAGTTAATTCCTACATAGTTTTTAGTCATACATTATTACCATGAAATGAAGGGAGGTATTGGGAAATTCAACAACTCACCATTCTATTCTCCCTACATTGGCTTAATGCTCTCTCTGCTAGTTCCCTCTGTGAGCTATGTCTCCTTCCCAACCCTGCCCTCAAGCTCTCTATCCTAGCTGGTGCCCTCCATGAGCTCTCTCTTCTTCGTAACACTTCTTGTGATCAACTCTCTCGCCGAGTGGTATTCCTAATTCTTCGTCTCCATATTCCTTCTACAACGTGTCCTGTGTGCCCTAATATCCTCGGCTGCTCTAACTTCTTATCAACGCTAGATTCTACTAATCTGCTATGTCTCATGAATGGGCATGTGCGAGTTCAATATTGATTTTTTTTTTAGTAATTCTTTTGTTATAGTTCTTTTGTTTTGTTTATTTTTTTGTTTTATGTTATATTTATATGTTATATATATATTCAAGTATTTTCTCTGTACAAAAAAATTGTGTCTCACATTATAGGTGAATTCTATGTAAGCCATGAATTGGGCATTAGTTGCTTTTGTACACATGTTTAAAAAGGCATGAGCTAAAACTGATCGATGATCCTTAGCATGATGCCGGATAAGGAGCAATTTTGGCTTCGAATTAACTTTTTCAAGACGACCTGGGAAAGGATGGCACCCAAACGTAATGCAAGGTGATTTGGAAAAAGGGGCACCCACATGAGGAATCATAACGAAAAGGAGGCAGGTAGCCCAAACGTAATGCAAGGTGAGTTGTAAAGGGGGTGCCCACATGAGGATTAGTAACGAAAAGTGAGGCAGGGTGCCCAAAAACAACGTAAGGAAAGTTTGAAAGAGGGTCTCCCACACGAGGAATCGTAAAAACAACGAGGTAAGGAAACCAAACACAACATAAGGCGAGTTGGCAAGGGGGTGCCCACATGAGGATTCATAACGAAAAATGAGGCAGGCTGCCCAAAAACAACATAAGGAAATTTGGAAAGAGGGTCTCCCACACGAGGAATCGTAAAAATAATGAGGTAAGGCAGCCAAACACAACGTAAGGCGAGTTGGCAAGAGGGGCAACCACATGAGGAATTGTAATGAAGATAAGGTAGGGCACCCAAAGGCAAGGCAAGGAGAGTTGGAAAGAGGGGAACCCATAAGAGGAATTGTAATGAAAAAGAGGCAGGGTGCCCAAACACAATGCAAGGAAAGTTGGAAAGAGGTGCGCCCATCCACATGAAAAGTTGTAACGAAAATGACCACACAAGGGAGAACTATGCAAGAAGACGATTCATATGTCAGATAAAAAGAAATTTTGGCTTCGAATTAACTTTTTTAATATGTCCTGGGCAAGGCTAGGTTCCCAAAGGAAAGGCAAGGCAAGTTGGAAAGAGGGGCGCCCACATGAGGAATCGTAACGAAAAGGAGGCAGGGTGCCCAAATACAACACAAGCCGAGTTGGCAAGAGGTGCACCCACCCACATAAAAGGCGCGGAAACAACCACACAAGGGAGCACTAGGAAAGAAGACGAGCCAGATGGCGGATAATGAGAAATTTTGGTTTCAACTTAACTTTTTCAAGACGACATGGGCAAGGCTGGGTGCCCAAACACAATTCAAGGCGATTTGGCAAGAGGGGCGCCCACATGAGGAATCATAATGAAAAGGAGGCAAGGCGCGCAAATGCAATGCAAGGCAATTTGGCAAGTGGGGTGCCCACCCACATGAAGAGTCATAAATAAAAGAAACACACAAGGGAGCACTAGGGATGAATATGAGCTAGATGTCGGATAAGGAGCAATTTTAGCTTGGACTTAACTTTTTCAAAACCACCTCAGCAAGGTTGGGTGTCCAAATGCAATGCAAGGAGAGTTGTCAAGAGGGTCACCCACATGAAGAATTGTAATGAAAAGGAGGCAGGGTGACCAAATGAAACACATCCCGAGTTGGAAAGAGGGGCGCCCACCCACATGAACAGTCATAACGAAAACGACCATACAAGGGAGCACTAGGAAAGAAGACGAGCCAGATGCTGGATAAGGAGAAATTTTGGCTTTTGACTTAAAGTTTTCAAGACATACTGGGAAAGGCTAGGCACCCAAACACAATGCAAGGCGAGTTGGAAAGAGGGGCACCCACATGAGGAATTGTAATGAAAAGGGGGTCGGGCAACCAAACACAATGCAAGGCGAGTTGGAAAGTGGGGCGCCCACATGAGGATTCGTAACAAAAATGAGGCAGGGTGCCCAAACAAAACACAATTCAAGTTGGAAAGAGGGTCTCCCACATGAGGAATCGTAACGAAAATGAGGTAGGGTGTCCAAACGCAACACAAGGTGAGTTGGCAAGAGGGGCGACCACATGAGGAATCGTAATGAAAACAAGGCAGGGGTCCCAAAGGCAAGGAAAGGCGAGTTGGCAAGAGGGACGACCACAAGAGGAATCATAATGAAAATGAGGAAGGGTGCCCAAATGAAACACAAGGTGAGTTGGCAAGAGGTGCACCCACCCACATGAAGAGTTGTAACGTAAATGATCACACAAGAAACATTAAGCAAGAAGATGAGTCAAATGCCAGATAAGGAGCAATTTTGGCTTCAAGTTAACATTTTTAAGATGATCTGGGCAAGGCTGGGCATCCAAAGGTAAGGTAAGTCGAGTTGGCAAGATGGGCACCCACATGAGGAATCATAATGAAAAGGAGGAATGGTGCCCAAATGCAATGCAAGGTGAGTTGGAAAGATGTGCGCCCACCCACATGAAAACTGTCACACAAGGGAGCAATAGGAAAGAAGACGAGTCAGATGTCGGAAAAGGAGAAATTTTGTCTTTGACTTAAATTTTTCAAGATGGCCTGGGTAAGGCTGGTCTTCCAAATGAAACGCAAGGCAAGTTGGAAAGAGGGGCGCCCACTTGAGGAATCATAACGAAAAGGAGGCATGGTGCCCAAATGCAACACAACACGAATTGGAAAGAGGGGTGCCCACCCACATGAAGAGTCATAAGGAAAATGCCCACACAAGGGAGCACTAGGTAAGAAGATGAGACAAATGCCAGATAAGGAGAAATTTTGGCTTCGACTTAAATTTTTCAAGACCACCTGGGCAAGGCTGGGTGCCCAAATGCAATGCAAGGCGAGTTGGCAAGAGGGGCACCCACATGTGGAATCGTAATGAAAAGGGGGCCGGGGATCCAAGCACAACACAAGGAGAGTTGGAAAGAGGGGTGCCCACATGAGGGTTCGTAACGAAAATGATGCAGGGCACCCAAATGCAACGTGAGGTGAGTTGGAAAAAGGGTATCCTAGATGATGAATCGTAATGAAAACGAGGTAGGATGGAAAAAATAAACACAAGGTGAGTTGGAAAGAGGGGCGGCCACATGAGGAATCGTAATGAAAACAAGGAAGGGCACCCAAAGGCAAGGCAAGGAGAGTTGGAAAGAGGTGAACCCATAAGAGGAATCGTAATGAAAATGAGGGAGGGAACCCAAACAAAACACAAGGCGAGTTGGAAAGAGGTGTGCCCACCCACATGAATAGTCGTAAGGAAAACAACCACACAAGGGAGCACTAGGTAAGAATACGAGCCTGATGCCAGATAAGGGGCAATTTTGGCTTCAACTTAAATTTTTTAAGATGACCTGGGAAAGAATGGGTGTCGGAAGGCAAGGCAAGGCGAGTTGGAAAGAGGGATGCACACAAGATAAATTGTAACAAAAAAGAGGTAGGGAACCCAAACACAACGCAAGGAGAGTTGGAAAGAGGTGTGCCCACCCACATGAAGAGACATATTGAAAATGACGACCCGAGTGAGAACTAGGCAAGAAGACGAGTTAGATGCCGGATAAGGAGAATTTTTGGCTTCGAATTAAATTTTTTAAGATGGCCTGGGAAAGGATGGGTGCCCAAAGGAAAGGAAAGGAGAGTTGTAAAGAGGGTGTCCACATGAGGAATCATAATGAAAAGAGTTAGGATGCCCAAAAGCAACAAAAGGTGAGTTGGAAAGAGGTGAACCCACCCACATGAAAGGCACAAAATGACCACACAAGAGAGCACTAGGAAAGAAGATGAGTTAGATGATGGATAAGGAGCAATTTTGGATTCGACTTCAATTTTTTAAAAAGGCTTGGGAAAGGCTGGGCACCCAAAGGCAAGGCAAGGTGAGTTGGAAAAAGGGGTGCCCACATGAGGAATCATAACAAGAAGGAGGAAGGGTGCCCAAACACAACACAAGGTGAGTTGGAAAGAGGGGTTCCCACCCACATGAATATTCATAACGAAAATGACCACACAAGGGAGCACTAGGAAAGAAGACGATCCAGATGTCGGGTAAGGAACAATTTTGCCTTTGACTTAACTCTTTCAATACAACATGGGCAAGGTTGGGCACCAAAACATAATTCAAGGCGATTTGGCAAGAGGGGCACCCACATGAGGAATCGTAACAAAAAGGGGGTCGGGATCCCAAACACAACGCAAGGGGACTTGGAAAGTGGGGCACCCACATGAGGAATAGTAATGAAAACAAGGCATGGCACACAAACGGAATGGAAGGTGAGTTGGAAAGAGGGTTTCCCACATGAGGAATCATAACGAAAATGTAGTAGGGAAGACAAAAGAAATGTAGGGCGAGTTGGAAGGAGGGACAACCACATGAAGAATCATAATGAAAACAAGGTAGGGCGCCCAAAGGCAAGGAAAGAGGTGCACCCACCCACATGAATATCCATAACGAAAACGACCACACAATGGAGCATTAGGAAATAAGGTGAGCCATGTTGGCGTAGAATTGATCAGAATATGGTCTTTCGCATGTTATCACCAAAAGGTACCATCGTAATCTCCCCCAACTCTTGATGAAGAGGTTTGGAAGACTTAGTTGTCTAGGCATCCCCACTAGACCATAGTCTCACACAAAGGGAAAAAGTAAACCAAACTAATGTTATATTTTTAAGTTGACTTAAGGAAAAGGTAAAAAGGGTTAAAAAGGTAACTCAATGAAGGAATAGAGCGTTGGAGGTTGAGTTAGGATTTGACCCTAGGGGTTAACTTAATTCAATAGGGAAATAGAAAAAAGGTATAAAGAGAAGGCTAGGGCACACCTCTCATTTCATCTTGGATATTTGCTATTTGCTTGTTGATGGTCTTGAGCATACAATTTTGAGGGTTTTGATATTACAAACCCTAGAGAACAACTCAGTGGTGAAATATCCCACTCACCTTGTTCCAAGCTTGGTATCGGGGATGAAATAATCCACCCACACCATTCTACATCCATCATCTATTCTGGAGGATTAGAAAGGTTGTACCAGTTAGGGTTTTCCAGCAAGGGCGCACCATTTGTGGAAGAACAGTTCGATCCAGCCTATTGAGGAAGATTTGGGAGAATTCAACATTAGGGTTTTTCTTGCAGGCCCTTACTCATCAGTTTGGGGGTTTCCGTGAGGAGTTATCACGTCCCTATCATTGTTTTCAGGTTGGGACGACTTTAGGAGAGAAAGGAAGATTTGGTGATTCAATGATTTGCAGATCTAGGAGGCTATACCTCAGATATGACCTTGAATTTTCTCTCATGGGTTTATGACTTCTCAATCTATCATCCTAGAGAGTTTCAGTTGATTCAAAGACCATATTCAACCAGGCAGGAGGGTCATACCAGTTTGGGGTTTCTGCAGATTGGAGGAGGAAGCATCAGTATTTGGGCTCCATACTTCAGAAGGAGGCTATTATTACCCTGATCTATTACTTGGAGGATCTTGGCAGCATTTGAGAGTCTTCATCTTAAGAAGGGCCGAACCCTTGGTCTTCATTGTCTTCAGCAGGCTGTACCATCAGCTTGAGGGTTAGGCTAAACTCTATTTTTGTATTGGAGTGTTCATCTTATATTGTAGCCTTTGAGAGGCTTACCTTGTATCTCCGGGAGAATTTTGTATACAACTCATATTATTGTATTGAAGCCAATTGAAGTTATTCCAGATCTAGTTATCTATTGTATCAAGTGCTTTCTTTCCTATAATAAAGTTCAGATCTTGTTGTGGTTCTTATCTTGTGTATTGTTGAGATATTTATATTTTGAAATGCTTCTTGTATAATTGTGGTTGAATAACTGAATAAACCCTAAGGATGAAATGTTCATGTCCAACCTACATACACAATAGTAAACAATCAAATCAGTTGTTAGTTAGTGTTTCCAAGAAAAAAATTGGCTTTGGAACATTACAATGGTATCAGAGCTCTGATCCTCCCATCCTACGAGGATTAACGCATGCAGAGGTACAATGGTATCTATATGGGATGAAGGAAGAAACAGGAAAATGAAACAGAGGTCGAGATGGAGGCTTCAGGTGATGATGGCGAGCCCCAGGGCTTGGCTTACTTAGCACGAGAATTCAATAAATCCATAAACTCAACAGAAGGTAAGATGGTCATCCACTTACAGGAAAACTGCGATATAACCCGTAGAGGACAAGATGAAATCAATGAGACCTTGAAGAAGGTGGATGAAAACCTGAGGAAAGTGGATGAGAACCAGACTAGGATATGCAATCTATTGATGAAAATTACTCGCAAGGGAAAAGGTCCAGAGACGTATGGAAATAGATAGACAGGTGGATCACACGGTGGAAACAGGTATAATCAAGAAAAGGCCCCAATGTATAACTCTGAGCATTTTTCCTATCATCAGTCTGAAGGAATCCATGGGGGGGTACTTCACATGGACATATGGGTAGAAGGGCTACCCCTAGGCCATACTTACCCACGTTCACAGATGAACATGTACAACATGAACAGGTGGATGATTTTGTTGAGAAGATGGCATAGTGTACCAGGGAGTACCATGATTTGGATATGACGATTTAGAGACAGATGTTCCTAGATCAATACTGTCAACTCAAATTCAGAAACAAGCCCAGGCCAAACCACAAAAGTAATTATGAATTTGAACGTAGAGCAGGGAAGATGGAGATTCCATACTTTGATGGTACGACCAAGATGACAACGCATGCATGGGTTCAGAAGCTGGACACTTATCTATAGCTGAATCCCATGAGGGAGATGGAAGCCATCAAGTTTTACACCATGTAATTAGATGGAAAAGCTCATGATTGGTGGTATCATGGACTTACCACACTAGGCCACAATCATATAGTGACCTATACAAAGTTCACTCAGAGCCTCATTGACATATTTGATTAGGGGGATCCTAAGTTGCACTTTCGGGAGATGACACATCTCAAGAAGACAGGAGTAGCAGAGGTGTACATTGAAGAATTCCAGAGGCTACAAGTCATGGTATAGGATATATCACCAACCAGACTCACGATTCTCTTCACCAAAGGGTTGATGGAACCCTTAAAGGGTTGGGTAAAGGATTTTAAGCCTACCAACTTACAGGATTCTATTTGGAGGACGAGACATCTAGGGCTAGTTGCCAAGCCGAAATCTGTGCCTAGACCACCTGTTAACACAGGAGGGAGAGATCATAGACCTCTAATGAACCAAGGAGGACATGAACCAAGGGGGTTTGACATGGGCTGAGGTAGAGTGGATGAAAACACCATAAGGGAATTGAGGAGGAAGAAACTTTTCTTCACTTGCAAAGAGCCATGGAACCCATCACACAAATGTATGGGTTATGGTCAAGTGCATTACATAGAAGTAACTTCAGCCAATGAGGAAGAGGAGGATTTCAGCCAGATACAAAACATAGAGGCAGACACCACAAAGACAACAGAGGAAGATCCCACAGGACGTGATAGTACGACTGAGGAGAAAGTCACGTTGACATCTATCAACAGAGTGCCCAAATATAACACTTTCAGTATGAGAGGAATCTTACAAGGGAAAAAGGTCTCAGTGTTGATTGATGGAGGAGCTTCTCACAACTTCATTGACTCAGCATTGCTACGGAGGAGGTATATAACCATGGTTTAATTTGAAGGATTCAAGGTGGAGGTAGAAGGTGGAAGCACTATGCCCATTGACAGGTATATTCCAGGTATGAAGCTTACATTGGGTAGGCATGAGTTGATACAGGATGTCTATGTGATGGACCATCCATATACTAACATAATCCTTGGAGTTCAGTGGATCAACACATTGGGGCTTATCACCACCAACTACAAGACCATCGAGATGTATTTCACAGAGGAGGGTGGACGAAAGGTAGTGCTCCGAGGCATGATAGGCAACTCAGCCAAGGTAGTTATGACCAAGAGGATGGAGGCCATCTTCAGGAGGAATAGATAGTTTATGCAGCTTGATGTAGAATTTTGGCACGTGTGGATGAGCAGGGTGAGGTTCACTACACACCAGAAATCCAAGAAATCATTGAAAAACACAATAAGGTGTTTGGACCTATCCCACCAAGGGTGCCACTAGACAGGGGGTTTGAGCATATAATTGATTTGGAGGTAGTAGCCAAACTAGTCATCACCACACCATACAGGCATCCAAATAAGTATAAATATGATATAGAGAAAGCCATCAAGGAGCTCTTGGATATGGGGCACATCAGGCCGATCTCTAGCCCTTTTGCTTCTTCAGTAGTATTGGTCAAGAAAAAATATGGAACTATGCGCATGTGCATTGACTTCTGGGCATTGAATAAGAAGACCATAAAAAACAGGTATCCTATACCAAGGATTGACGAGTTGTTGGACGAATTCCATGGGGATGTCTACTTCAAAAAAATTGACCTACACTCGGGCTACCACCAAATAAAATTGAGGGAGGAGGACATCCCAAAAATTGCTTTCAGATGCCATTATGGTCATTATGAGTTCTTGGTGGTTCCCTTTGGGTTAACCAATGCCCCAACCATGTTCTAATATTGTATGAACCATGTCTTCAACAAACAGTTAAGGAAGCACCTTTTGATATTTTTTGATGACTTGCTCATTTGTAGAAGGACGTGGAAGGAACACCTTCAGCATGTGGATCGTATTCTGTCTATCATGGAGAAGAAGTCACTATATGCTAAAGAGTCCAAATGTGATTTTGGAATGACGGAGGTTCTTTACTTGGGACACATCATCAGAGAAAAGGGGGTATAGGTACATCAAGAGAAAATTAAAGCCATTATGGAGTGGCCTACGCCTAAGACACACAAAATTAAGGGGATTTCTAGGCATGTACACTTACTACAGGAAATTTGTCATGGGGTTCTCTCAGCTTTGTGCACCCTTGACCTATTTGACTAAGAAGGGAGCCTTCAAATGGAGTGAGGAGGCTCAATTTACATTTGACAAGATGAAAAATATTAGCCCTACCAGATTTCGGCCAACCTTTTACCTTGAAGTGTGATGCCTCAGGAGAAGGTATAGGGGATGTACTAATGAAAAACAAGAACCCTCCTGCCTATGAGAGCCGAAAACTCAGGGGACCTGAGCTACTTTACATCATTTATGACAAAGAAATTCTAGCTATCATGCATGCTTTGGCCAAATTCAGGTAATACCTGGTAGGTGCACGGTTTGTGGTCAAATAAGATCATAATAGTCTTAAGTACCTATTAGAGAAAAATGACTTAAATGAAAGACAACAAAAATGGGAAAGAAAAATATAGGCCTATGACTTTGACATTGAATTTGTCAAAGGGAAGAACAATGTGGTGGCTGATGCATTGTACAAGAGGCCATCCATTTATGCCATGACAGATGTAAATGTTGATTGGAAGGACCACTTGGTGATAGAGTATGAAAAGGATCAATTTTCTTGTCAGTTAATGGATGGGAAAATACAGGACGATAACTTCAGGATTGTTGATGGCCTCATCTATTACAAGGTTCGAATATTTTTGTTTCTTGGACCGGCCTTCAAGGCCAAAGTGTTGAAGGCATGTCATGACTCACCAATGGTAGGGAACCAATTAATTGGTAAGACATACAGGCAGGTGAGGGAGAAGTTCTCATGGAAGGGCCTCAAGGAGGATGTAATGAGGCATGTCAAGGAGTGTACCACGTGCCAAGAGAACAAGGATAATCACACTCACCCGACAGGACTACTGCAACCCCTACCCATCCCAGAGCACAAGTGGGAAAGCATATCCATGGATTTCATCACAGGGTTTCCAAGGGCACAGCGGAAAGACTGTATTTTTGTAGTGGTGGACAGGTTGACGAAGTTTGCACACTTCTTCTCCATAGCCACAGACTTCAGTGCAACACAGGTGGCCGAACTTTTTTTCAGGGAGATCTTCAGATTGCATGGCCTACCCAAAACCATTGTCAGTGATAGAGATAGGAGATTCATGAGTACATTCTGGCAGGATTTGTTCAGACTAGTTGGTACGACCTTGACCCCTAGTACCATCTATCATCCTCATACATATGGAAAGACCGAGATAGTCAACAAATGGGTGGAAGTCTATCTCAGGAATTATTTGGCAGGGCAATAGAAAGCATGGGTCAGGTGGTTACACTTAGGAGAATATTGCTACAACACAACCCATCACATGTCCATAGGCACAAAACCATTTAGGGCATTATACAACTATGATCCACTCTCTTTCGTGGAGATTTATTTTGGTGACAACAGGGCTCAAATGGTACAAGATTGGGTGCAACAAAGTTAGGACATCCTTAGAGAGCTGAAGGATAATTTATAGAGAGCACAAAACCAATAGAAGGTCCAAGGAGATAAACATAGAGTTGACTGTAATTTTGAGGTTGGTGACTTAGTCTATCTTAGGCTCCAACCATATAGGCAGGCTTCTATAAAATCAAGTGGAGAAGATAAGTTACAACCATGTTTCTTTGGACCTTACAGGATCAACAGAAGGCTAGGGGCTGTAGCTTACGAGCTGGAGCTTCCACAGGGCAACAGGATACACAATTTTTTCCATGTGTCACGTGTGAAGGGAGCCATCGGCCAACACATCACACCCCTTGAGGTGCTTCCTCCTTTGGACGAAGAGGGGAAAATCATTTTGATTCAATAGGAGATACTAGAGGTTTGGGAGAAGAGGCTCAACAAGAGAAGTAACAAAGAGTACCTGATCAGGTGGAAGGACTTACCCATTGAGGATTCCACGTGGGAGAATGACCAGGTGGTACATGAGACAGGTTTGGAATTGCTTGAGGACAAGCAATTTCTAGCAGGGGAGACTGTAATTTCCCCCACCTCTTGATGAAGAGGTTTGGAAGACTTAGTGGTCTAGGCATCCCCATTAGACCATAGTCTCACACAAAGGGGAAAAGTCAACCAAACTAATGTCATATTTTTAAGTTGACTTAAGGAAAAGGTAAAAAGGGTTAAAAAGGTAACTAAATGAAGGAATAGAGCACTGGAGGTTGAGTTAGGAGTTGACCCTAGGGGTTAACTTAACTCAACAGGGAAATAGAAAAAAAGGTATACAGAGAAGGCTAGGGTGCACCTCTCATTTCATCTTGGATATTTGGTATTTTCTTGTTGATGCTCTTATGCATACAGTTTTGAGGGTTTTGATATTAAAAACTCGAGAGAACAACTCAGTGGTGAAAGATCCCACTCACCTTGTTCCAAGATTGGTATCGGGGATGAAATACTCCACCCACACCATTCTACATCCATCATGTATTTAGGAGGATTAGCAAGGCCGTAGCAGTTAGGGTTTTCCAGCAAGGGCGTACCATTTGTGGAAGAAAAGTTCAATCAAACCTATTGAGGAAGCTTTGGGAGAATTCAACATTACTGTTTTTCTTACAGGACCTTACTCATTAGTTTGGGGGTTTCCTTGAGGAGTTATCACGTCCCTATCATTGTCTGTAGGTTGGGATGGATTTAGGAGAGAGAGGACGATTTGGTGATTCAGTGATTTGAAGATCTAGGAGGTTGTACCTTAGATCTAACCTTGAATCTTCTCTCAGGGGTTTGTGACTACTCGATCTATCATCCTGGAGAGTTTCAATTGATTCAGAGACCTTATTCAACCAGGTCAAATTATTGGCCATATCTAGGGTTTCAGGAGGGCCGTACCAATTTGGGGTTTCTGCAGATTGGAGGAGGAGGTGTTAGCGTCAGAAGTCACCCCTGGATTGCTTGCAGGAGTAGAGCCCGACACCCATCAATTTTTATGTCATGATTTAATAAATGGGGTGATCAAATGGATAAAAGGCTCAAGATGATATAGCTTTAACTCAGGAAACTGGGCCTGGCATGTAGAAAACAAGGGAGGTCTTGATCCAACTCCTGTCAGTAAATTGATTAAAGGGTGGTAGATGGAAGACTTATGAGAAGGGTGAGCAAGACTGCCTCGGGCAATAGACCTTCAGAAGCTTGAAGAAGAAAAAATCAGAAGCCAAGATCCTCTTGGTCCAGAGTTTCAAGGAGCTGAAGGGTGACTCGACTGGATCCTCCAATTCCAAGCCATTCCGACACTGATAAAACACAAGAACTTATTAGAAACACTGCGACTGTTGCAGTGATCCAACCTACATCATCCTACAATAGCGCAACTCGACTGGATTCTCCAATTTCGATCTGTTCTAACACAGTAAACAAAGAGATGGAAAAAGAGGCTAACATCCATAAAGTAAGAAGTCTCAAATGCCTTATACATTAACCAGAGCGACAAACGCTTCATCAAAACTCTACAATAGGGAGCTTTGCTCAACCATCGATAGATTACAAAATACAAAGACTTAGTCTATATACTCAGCAAAATTCGCCTATCAGAGGCATGTTCAGTCATCCAAGGCGTGGTGTCCCCTCAGTCGAATTTGGACGGGTAACTTTCGTCAGACACCGCCTTAACTGCGCATGGCTCCTACAGGGGAGATAACAGCAACATTAAAGGCCAACATGACATGCACATACTTTCTATGGTCAGATGAGGACCGACCATGACCTTTTGGAGAAAATCAGTGTACAGGATCGTCTCGGGTAGACTGTCTGCCGGAACCTCCATACCTCGCATTCAATAAGTGAGCTGAGGTTTCAACTACCTCTGTTCACCTTCATTTAATTCTTCAGCGAGGACCAGGATCGAAGTCACATCAGATGGCGCATGGATATCACGATGATCCTTTTGGCGGCTAGCCCCGACGCCTTTGGCTCCTTTTGCACAGTTCTTTTCTTTCCCAGGTGGCCACGGGCTGTGACCCTGTGCTTACTCGCAAAGGAGCTTTCGACATTCGTGAATAGGAAGGGGCTGATCACCGTCCCTCGAAACCGCGATGAACGAAACGTTGAGATGGCTTGAGTTGGTGCCGCGCTTCCCCCTAGATCTGACGGCTCTGAACTCACCCGATGATGCTGTGAGCCCGATTTCAGGTGCTATCAACACTTTGGGGTTCGGGGATTCAAGATGTATAACGACAGAAAACCTTCACCCTTTGAACTCGTGACTGTCGAAAAGCCGACGTGAATAGATCTCGTGCCACGTGTGCTTTGGATGAACAACTGCCATCCATGCCCACACATGATGTGGGTGCTATCCTTGGCGCATCTTCTCTATCTGCGACTTCCTTCCAACCGTTGATCTACTCATATGAATGGATCAAGACCGCTGACACTATAATTTTGCTCGCTCGCTTGATTTTAAGTACGAACATGACTTCTTCTGTACGCTGCGCTTGGGCGCTCCTCATGCAACCTGCAGACCTGGATATCCCGATGCCGAAGACAAGTAATGTTGCTAACATTAGGCTCCATGGGGGATAAATTCGTCCCTGTGATGCTCTAAGGACTCATTTTGCAGTTCCAGTGCCTTGCTGTTGGGCTATGGAGTCAAGCTCAAAACACCCCCTGTTGAAAATACAGGCCGAAAAGTAAAAGTAAAACAAAACAAGATACATGCTCAAAAGAGCTTATTTATGTACAGTCCTAAACTAGTAAAACTGTATATACATGGACTAGGTGAAATCAAATTTCCACCATAGCCACCCATACTGCTTGGTGATTCATCCCTTCTCTTTACCGCAGATGCTCCATAAAATTCTAGGGAGGTATGATAGGCAGATGAAGATGAGGTTAACCATGTTGTCCATACCCCCAAATGTTGAGAAGGGGAATAAATTTATAGGCTCCAAAGCCTTTGGAAAGAACAACTCCATATAAGACCCTACAGGGTCACCATATCTAATGCCATAGGAGTCTAGTTGGTCAGAAAAATCTCTTGTCCTCCATGGTTGTTCACCTGTGGCATGATGTCTTCAGAGTGCACAAGTGGGCGGAGGACAGATACAGGATGGCCAATGCCAGATGATACCTGCCCACAAATAGGCTCTGGATAGGAGATGAGTTGTCTACTAATCCCTTCCTCTTTATGCTCCTCTGTGCTTCCTGCAAGCCTAGTAGAGATGATTTCCACCCATGGCCTTTCCTTAATTAATAAAGGAACATGCTCTATAATGTGGTCTTGGAAATATTTCATAACACAATACTCACTTGTGAGTATTGGTGGACTAATGTTATTAGAACATTTCGAGAAATCTAAAATGTAGGACTCCATTCATATGGCGATAGGATCATGGGGAGTATGATAGAATCCTGGCCGCTTCAGAAGACCAGGATGTTCTTCTGCAAAAAACTCTCTACTCACAAAAGAATGTCCCTCCCCCTCATGGGAAAACCACTCTGGATCTTCTACAACTGCATCTTTTACCCTAGAAAGATTATATTCAAATAAAGGAGTAGCAGGATATAGGTCATAATGAATATTTCTTGGTTCTTGTTCCAAATCTGATCCATAATTGCTATATCCTTGCTTAGATTCTGAAACAGACTGACAATCTTCTTCCTCCTGTATATGCAAATCTGCCTCCTTACAAGTCCACCTGCTAGCCCTGATGTTTTCCTCAACCTCTATAGCATCCTCAAATAGATGTATCAATGATGAGGATTTCCTCTCTCTCAGGAGGAAGACTAGCTCTAGATGCTGAGCTATGATATAGTACACCATAGAAGAAGTCTCTGTGGGTCTGATCTCTACAGGCATGCTATGATAAACACTGAAAAATATTCTGTTGAAAACAACCAAGGCTTCATCTTCCCCTCTCTTCAAGGAATTAAACTCGGACCAATATTGATCAAGGGACTTGTTCTCACCCCAACCTTTTAAAAATGTATGGTATAGTTCAGTCCAGGAACCAATAGAACCGGCCTCCAGACACCTAAACCACACTACAACATATCCAGACAGGGAGTGAGAGAACATCCTCATGACAACATCTTCGTGAAGGATCTCAAATTGATCAATAAGGGTCTCAAAGGCCTCCATATGCCTATCAGCTGTAACATGACCTTCCCCAGAAAATCGAGGAAGATACTCGAAGAAATCATGAGGATAAGGGTTAAGGTGATATGTCAGCCTCAGAGGTTTAAACAACTTATTTCTGATTTTGATTTGAAAAGCAGTGGGTTGATCATGGGATTCAATAAGAGGCTGGGGAGGCTTAGTAGGAAAAATAGGGGGTAACGAGGTCTGGGAAGACTGTGAATTATCCTCAACCTCCTCAGGACTACAAGGGCACTCAATTCCAAGAGGAGGTGTGATACATATCTCATCTTCATGGATAGGCAGAGGTGAAGGCACACGATCAATATCTGCAACGCAAGAAGAAGGTATGCTTTCTCCTTCTGAGTGGATAAGGGGAGGCTCAAGGACATCAGAATGTACAAAGGAGAGGAAAAAATTCTCTATAAATGAAGGGAAAGAGAAGAATGAGCTGACAAGGAAATACAAAACTTCATGCAGTAAGCTCATAAACTGATACCTGGTCTTTCCCTTCGACATGGACTTCCTTCTGTCAACAGAATCCCTTCCAGTGGAGTCTTTAAATGTGGATTCGCCAGGTCAAGGATGCATAGCTTCAAATGTGTCTGGTCCTTGTTCACCATCAAAGGCCAAATCCTAATGTTGTTGTTACCCCAGGAATCTTTTCAGGCTGAGAAAGCAGTTGCTGAAACCTTTTCGAGAAAGCTCCTCTGGGTCAGCTTTCAGGTGTGCCAACAGTAGCCACAGCTGAAATAATGAAGTGGAAACAATGGAGTTGCCACAATGGATTCAAAAGGTGCACAGTAGCAATCTTAAAGGGCTCTGATGTCTGATGCACCTTCAAAATCAGAGGCTCAATGTCTTTCTGCCCAGGGAAAATCTTCAACTTCGTCCCTGACAACGGTGCCAGAAATGTTAGCGTCAGAAGTCACCCCTGGATTGCTTGCAGGAGCAGAGCCCGACGCCCATGAATTTTTATATCACGATTTAATAAATGGGGTCATCAAATGGATAAAAGACTCAAGATGATATAGCTTTAACTCAGGAAACTAGGCCTGGCATGTAGAAAACAAGGGAGGTCTTGATCCAACTTCCATCAGTAAATTGATTAAAGGGTGGTAGATGGAAGACTTGTGAGAAGGGTGAGCAAGACTGCCTTGGGAAATAGGCCTTCGGAAGCTTGAATAAGAAAAACTCAGAAGCCAAGATCCTCTTGGTCCAGAGTTTCAAGGAGCTGAAGGGTGACTCGACTGGATCCTCCAATTCCAAGCCATTCCAACGCTGAGAAAACACAAGAACTGATTAGAAACGCTGCGACTGTTAAAGTGATCCAACCTACATCATCCTACAATAGCGCAAATCGACTGGATCCTCCAATTCCGATCTGTTCTAACACAGTAAACAAAGAGATGGAAAAAGAGGCTGACATCCATAAAGTAAGAAGTCTCAAATGCCTTATACATTAACCATAGCGACCAACGCTTCATCAAAACTCTACAATTGGGAGCTTGATCAACCATCGATAGATTACAAAATACAAAGACTTAGTCTATATACTCAACAAAATTTGCCTATCAGAGGCATGTTCAGTCATCCAAGGCGTGTTGTCCCCTCAGTCGAATTTGGATGGGTAACTTTCGTCAGACACCGCCTTAACTGCGCATGGATCCTGTAGGGGAGATAACAACAACATTAAAGGCCAACATGGCGTGCGCAGACTTTCTCTGGTCAGATGAGGACCGACCATGACCTTTTGGAGAAAATCCGTGTATAGGACCGTCTCGGGCAGACTGTCTGCCGGAACCTCCATACCTCACATTCAATAACTGAGTTGAGGTTTCAACTACCTCTGTTCACCTTCATTTAATTCTTCAGCGAGGACCAGGATCGAAGTCACATCAGATGGTGCATGGAGATCACGATGATCCTTTCGGCAGCTAGCCCCGACGCCTTTGGCTCCTTTTGCACAGTTCTTTTCTTTCGTAGGTGGCCACGGGCTGTGACCCTGTGCTTACTCGCAAAGGAGCTTTTAGCGTTCATGAATAGGAAGGGGCTGATCCCCATCCCTCAAAACCGCGATGAACAAAACGCCGAGATTGCTTGAGTTGGTGTCGTGCATCCCCCTATATCTAACGACTTTGAACTCACCCGATGATGCTGCGAGCCCGATTTCAGGCACTATCGGCACTTCGGGGTTCGGGGCTTCGAGATGTATAATGACAGAAAACCTTCACCCTTTGAACTCGCGACTGCCGAAAAGTCGACGTGACCAGATCTCATGCCACATGTCCTTTGGATGAACGACTGCCATCCATGCCCACACATTATGTGGGTGCTATCCATTGCGCTATCCTCGGCGCATATTCTCTATCTGCGACTTCCCGCCAACCGTTGATCTACTCATATGAATGGATCAGGACCGCTGACACTATAATTTTGCCCACTCGCTTGGTTTTATGTCCGAACAGGACTTCTTCTGTTCGTTGCGCTTGGGCACTCCTCGTGCAACCTGTAGACTTGGATATCCCGATGCCGAAGACAAGTAATGTTGCTAATAGGAGGCATCAATATTTGGGCTACATACTTTAGGAGGAGGCTATTATTGCCTTGATATATCAATTGGAGGAGCTTGGTAGCATTTGGGATTCTTCATCTTTAGGAGGGTTGAACCCTTAGTCTTCATTGTCTTCAACAAGCCGTACCATCAACTTGAGGGTTAGGCTAAACCCTAGTTTTGTATTGGAGCGTTCATCTTATATTGCAGCCTTTGGGAGGCTTACCTTGTATCTCCGGGAGCATTTTGTATGCATCTCATATTGTTTTCTTGAAGCCATATAAAGCTATTCTAGATATGATTCTCTATTGTATCAATTTCTTTCTTTCTTATAATAAAGTTTAGATCTTGTTGTGGTTCCTATCTTGTGTATTGTTGAGATCTTCATATGTTGAAATTCTTCTTGTATAATTGTGGTTGAATAACTGAATAACATCTAAGGCCAAAATGTTCATGGACAACCTACATACACATCAATAAACAATCAAATCAGTGGTTAGTTAGTGTTTCCAAGCGAAAAATTTTCTTGGGAACATTACAACCATGTAGTCTAGAGAACTGGCACGTTCATTTCCTCTGAAGAGAAGAAGTCTCACCCGAAGCACAACCAAGAGAGAAAGATAGGGAAGGACAAGGAGAATACTTAGGTGGGTTCACAGAACCTTCAATATTCACCATGATCTTGTGCAAGACAACCTAACTACAGAGCATACCTGAGCTCATACACACAGAAAGTAGAGCTAATTAGGTTGAGAAAACCATTCATACACAAAAGTATCATATGGAACTTATGAAGCATAAGAAAGTATTGTAATGATATAAGGAATAAGGTTAAACACATAATGACACAACATATTTTGAAATATTGGATCCTTCATTATATATTATCATCAGATCTTATTATATACAACCTCAGAGATACAAAGTAATTCTTTGTTATAGACTTCTGGCTCTGGACCCATGTCGCAGAGCTTTATTTACTGAAAACTGTATACAGATTACATTTACAGAACTAAAACTCAACTCATCAATAATAGACGACAAAAAGAAGAACAAAACAACATAACAACAATGGGAGAACCATTTTACAATCATATTCATCCCATATATATAATCTAAGTAGGATCTTCTGTTTTTGGGCTCGCATGCTTTGTTGTTCTGTTGCGACTGCTTTTTCCTTGCTAGCATTGCAATGTCCTTTTCCACAACCGATTTCTGTTACTTTTCCTTGATTCGTTGTCCAAATTATTTTGTATCTTGTGCAACTCATTCTAATACCGAAACTAGGACTGTAGTCCTTCTTTTGCAACTTCTAATCCAAAAATGAAGGGCCCAACAACCTTCGACAACAAGCCTCGACTTGCCCTTGAGTCAAGTACTCGACTCTTTCGCAGCTTCTAGGCGCAACTATTGCTTTCCCTTGTCCTTCTCTTCTTCTTTACTTTCCTCTTTTGATTTCACCTTCTGTTTCTCTTCCTCTTCAAATGAAAGGCCCAACTCTGGGACCAAATCCAAGGCCCGCTTCTTCACTTCCTGAAAGATCCCAACTTTATCCTGCCATTTCCTAGCAAGGAGTGAGGCCTCAACGATGAATTGTTGGGTTGCATCTGTGATACATCCTTTGGTATTGGATGCGACCAACGAGTTACATTCAGAGTCTGTTATTGCATTGACCTAATGCATTTTCATGTAAACTGTGTGAATGATAGGTCAAAATTCGTGCATCTCCTACTTGGATACAAATTGTTCCTCAAAGAGAGAGTTCAGCTCATTGTTCGCTTACTGAATCTGATCAAACTTCTATTGTTGCTCCAATGGATCCATAGTAGCTACAAATTCCTCATTCAACAACTGGATTATAGCGTGAATGTATTCTAGAGTCATGTTTCACCTAGCGATGATGCCCATCCAATCGCTGACTTCTCTTAAAATATTTGTGCACTCAGTTGTGCGCTTGTGTAGTGTTGGTCGGGCATTGTTTCCTTCTAGCACTATTTTCTCCATCTGCTCCTGCATCTTCTAAGGTTGCTACTCTTCTTCTTGCTAACTCTGTCACAACTGCACTTCCATATGCTCGACATGGATGGCCAATTGTGACCATGCTCCTTGGAGCAGTTCAATTGGATGCTCTGGATATCCTACATCAATGGATTCTAGTAGTTGGGGTGTGACCTTCCATATTTCCGGCCAAGATTAAGAAAGCCTTTCCTAAACTTTTTCTAGTCTATGATCCACCTAGATCTTGGCGTGTTCTTCCTGTTTTCTACACGCTTGCACAAGAAGCGCTTCCCCCCTTTCAAAATATGAAAATCTTTTGGCCTGCTGGAGCCTCTGCTCCAGTTGATCATTTGAGGCTCTGATCATTTATATTAAGTGCGTTGTTGGTCATTGTGTAAGGTCAATTGATGAAGGGGTGGTGTCTCTAGGTGCTCAGACCTGCAGTGGGAGTCCACTAGCCGTTGAATGTTCCGAGGGAGTCTATACCTCCTCCTCTCTTGTGGATGGTCCTAACATAATCCTCAGCCTCAACGATGATGGTTGGAGCGTCAAAGAATCTATTCCATCCAAGAAGAGTTGCAACAACTTTGCGCACTGCTGAGGGTTTTGGAGAACTAGCTCCATCTGTTCCTGCGATGATGTTGTGCTATGTCCTAAAGTTGTCTTAGGTTCCTTCTGGACTTCTTGTATCTCTGCCTCTTTGTGTGCCTCCACTTCCAGAGTTGCACTGCCCATGGAGCCCTTAACCTTGGTCATTGAGGTAGTGTGTGGGGGACTTTGGACTTGCATATTCCCCATCGTTTGCATCTTCATTGAGGACAGAGTGTCCTTATGCTACACAAAAGGCATAATCTACTAGTCCTGGGCTTTAGGGTTCGAGCCAGTCACTTGTAGTCTCTGCTAAGGTACTTCTAGATTTGGACTAGGAAGTCCTGGTCTCCGCTTGGGTAACTCTAGGCTTATTTTTGGGAGTTATGGCCTCTGCTCAGGTAGTTCTGGGGGGTCAAGTTGCATAGTATTTGGATTAGTGGTTTGGGGTGGACTGTTGGTTTCTGGAGGTGGAAACTAGGGTTGTGGTGCTGAGGGAGGGTTCTAAATGATGATGGTGGATGGATGGGTGTCAGGCTTGAGGTCGTCCTGAATATGTATGATGGGGGCTGCGTGAACCACTAAGCGGGTATAGGGGACAATGGATGTGATGGGTTAGGGATTCATAACCTTGCTCGATGAGATCCCCATCTTGGTTTTCTTGGCTACGGGATTTGTGATGTATGCAACACTAACAATTTCATTGACATCCTTACGTGTTAACATTTCTTTCTATGGAAGTTGCAGGAACATTGAAAATGTTATTTTATTTCTCTCTAGTGGTCGTGTCTCTTCCTCCTCTTCAGATTACGTCCGTGCTGGAGCTTATTTCTCCTGTACTACTAGGCCAAAACTCGTTCCTACCCCTGCTTCCCGACCTTTCTTCTTTAGCAGCTCAACGGGAAAAACATAGTGCATCCCCGACTTGTGCGGGTTGCGTTTGAATCTAGGCCACAAAATTACATCCTTGTCGAAGGGCTCTTCATCCAAATAGAATGAAAACATCCGTGAGTGTAAGTCCTCTCTGTTGGAATACTTCCTCCACACAAACATATGGTGTCAGTTCATGATGAAGGTTATGTTCCTCGTGTTGCAGTTAAGAAACTCCTGTGGAATGCACAACCTCTATGTTGCGTCAATGAGACCATTGTACCACTTGGATAACATTGTGTTGTTGAAGGCTGTGTTCTCTGAGTCTTCCCTTGAATGTTAGGACTCAAACATGGATAAGGAGAAATTTTAGCTTCGACTTAAGTTTTTTAAGACGGACTGGGCAAGGATGGGTTACCAAAGGATAGGTAAGGCGAGTTGACATGAGGGCCACCCACATGATCAGGAATTGTAACGAAAAGGAGGCAAGGCGACTAAATGCAATGCAAGGCGAGTTGGCAAGAGGGGTGCCCAACCAAACAAGGAATCATAATACAATGTATTTTAGTTGTTTCTTTTAAAGTTTGTTTGAGACGCATGTCTTGAGATCTAGTACTGCAAGGGCATGCAATAACATAAAAAAATAAGAACTTGATAAATTTCACAAGCTTCATTAGTTATGTCGTGTCTTTGTTTTTTTCTTTCATCTAAGTACTTTTTTTCTCCATAAAGAATATTAGTACAAAATCATTATTTAAATAGAAAATGTCATCAAGCGTCTTCTTCTTTCCACCAAATGGATTAGCCAAAGTCCCATGTTTTTGAACAATTTTGATGAAGATGCTATAACAATGAAGAACATCATGTTCATTGAAACTTTGTTGGTACGATAATATGACAAAAATGATGACATTTACGATGATGCCATTTATTGATCATTCCAGGTATATTTCTCATTCACGAGGCCAAAATCATATCAGCTCATGCATATTTAGACCTTATTGCAACACTGATTACATTAAGGTAGATTATTTTAACTATGTATTTCTCCACAAAAAAGAGAGAGAGTTATCCTATATTATGGTAGTCAATTTTATTTTAAAAGATATTAAATATAATAGTTTATACTTGCATTTTTAATGACCCAATTCTTCGGTGATAGGGGTTAATAACCATATAGCGCTTTAAATTGGGTAATTTTTGAGGTAGAGTATTACATAATATCATACCAATTTTTTGTTAGATGCAACCACCTCATCCATTTCCTTTGTTTAGGAAAACATGGGTTGATATATAGAGTGGGTGTGTGAGAAATATTTGTGTCTGGAAACCCATCCATATCATCAAGGCATGCAAACAGTCTATCCATGTCAAATTTTAGTGCATATAGAAACATTTTGAAATGATTTCAACGTTGGCCCCATTCAGAGGTTATTGTTTCCCATCATGTACTGATCTATCCCTAGTACAATGTCTTTTAGTTGTTTCCTTTAAAATACAACCGAGATGCATGTCCCCACATATACTAGTACTGCAAGGGCATGGCACAATAATGTTGATAAAATAAGTACTTGATTAATTGCACAAGCTTCAAGTTATTTTATGTCTTTGTTTTTTTCTCTCATCTAAGTACTCTTTTGCTCCATAAAGAATATCATTAGTATGAAATCATTATTAAATACGAAATCTCATCTATCACCTTCTTCTCGCCACAAACAAAATCATGGGCCTAATGTAGATTTTAACCTTGTACACTATCTACTGCAAACAAATATTCAGTAAAAGAACAGAAACGATACAATGGAAAATACAAACTTTACACAGAGATTTTTCCTCTGGAAACCCAAACTGGGGAAACTGGCATATTCTATATTCATTCACAGTGATACATTGGTTACAATATAATATACATATAGGATCCAATGACATCCAAAACCCTAACCCAATGACCTGGATTAGTCAACAACCCTAATTCCTTAACTGAAAATAGAAAACCATCGGCAAAGAAACCATGTGCTGAAAAACAACCTAAAATATTTGACATGTTTTTCGAGGCAAAAAATTTTGAATATAACACATACCCAACACCTAATTGGAATGATTTTGGTTTTGAACGACACAGAAGATGAATATAAAGAGTGGGTGTGTGAGTGATCTTTGAGTCTGGAAAGCCTCCCATATCGTCAAGTCATGTGAACAGTCTATCCATGTCAAATTTCGGTGCATACAGAAACATTTTGAAAGAAGTTCAACGTTGGGCCCATTCATAGGTTATTGTTTCCCATCATGTACTGATCTAGCCCTAGTACAATGTCTTTTAGTTTTTTCCTTTAAAATACAACCAAGATGCATGTCCCCACATCTACTAGTACTGCAAGGGCATGGCACAATAATGTTGATAAAAGAAGTACTTGATTAATCACACAAGCTTAAAGTTATTTTATGTATTTTTTTCTCTCTCATCTAAGTAATATTTTTCTCCATAAATAATGTTAGTACAAAATCATTATTTAAATATGAAATCTCATCTATCACCTTCTTCTCACCACGACCAAAATCATGGGCCTATTTGGCATGATGTTGTTTTTGAACGACACGGACAATGAATATAAAGAGTGGTTATGTGAATGATATTGGAGTCTAGAAATCCTCCCATATCGTCAAGGCATGTGAATAGTCTATCCATGTCAAATTTCAGTGCATACAGAAACATTTTGAAAAAATTTCATTGTTTTCCCCATTTACATATCACTATTTCCCGTCATGTACTCTAGCCCTGGTACAATGTCTTTTAATAGTTGTTTTCTTTCAAATTTGATCGATAAAATTAAAATGAAGTGAGGACAATATGGGTTGATATATAGAGTGGGTGTGTGAGTAATATTTGAGTTTTAAAACCCTTCCATATCATCAAGGCATGAGAATAATCTATCCATGTCAAATTTCAGTGCATACAGAAACATTTTGAAATAATTTCAACGTTGGCCCCATTCACAGGTTATTGTTTCCCATCATGTACTAATCTAGCCCTAGTACAATGTATTTTATCTGTTTCCTTTAAAATACGTTTGCGATGCATGTTGTCGCATCTACTAGTACGACAAGGGCATGACACAATAACGTTGATAAAAGAAGTACTTGATTAATCACACAAACTTCAAGTTATTTTATGTCTTTGTTTTTTTCCCTCATCTACGTACTCTTTTCTCCATAAATAATATTAGTACCAAATCATTATTTAAATACAAAATCTCATGGGTCAATATATAGAGTTGGTTTGTGAGTGATCTTTGAGTATAAAGATGAATGAATGAACTTCTCTTGGTTTCGATAATAATTTATTCTATACTAAACAAGGTCAACCATGTGAAGGTGGAACCTCATATGGCCCCTCCCCCCCTCAAATCACTCTCAATTCCCCTCAATACAAAAGCAACATAGTAATGATGCATAGAAATTACCAAAATAAAAATGAAATAAAACATAAAAACATGTAATTAACCCACATAAAAAATTATTTAAAGAAAATAATTCATACAAATTAAAATATCTAGTTACATACCTCATCGACCAACGTAACACTTGTATAATCCTTATTCTGTATCATCTTCTTGATCATCCAACTTGACATCTGTATCAACATCCGGTTCAGAAACAATGTTGAAATGATTGATGATATCATCATCATCATCAATGTCATTTTCAAGCATATCTTCATCGATATCATCATCAAGAACTGACACATTGTCTCATACGCCTGGTTCATCTTCTCCGTATTCATCATCTGTTGACCCATATTCTTCCTTCTCTAACTCTACATCATCTTCTTCATCTACAATATACTTTGCTAGCCTTCCTCTTGGATCATATCTAACAACAAATGACCAATCCCTCTTACCTGGAACCTTTGAGTAAAAGACTTGTTCACATTGACTTGGAAAAACATAGCGGTCATTTGCTTTTTCAAAAACCATTGTTTTAATCATAGGAAATCGATTGGCATGTTGAATAATAGTTCTTTCCTCATCATGCTCATGCATTTGTAACCTATACCATTTGAAATCGAACAAAACTGATTTGAAGGAATTAAAGTCACACTCAATTATATCATTAAAAAATCCATAGTATCTGTTTTCAGATTCTCGAGGATGTATATCACTCCTAGAAGAAACATTAATGACCTAGAATAATGTAGTTATCCCACTATCATAAGTTTTCCTGGCTTCATCCAATTGTTTGATGCAAAATTTACGACCATTGCATCACATAGCCTTGTGGTGTTTCAACTACAATATGCCAAACATGTAAAAGATGCATTGTCAATTAATAATAAACATATTTATATAACTTGGAAAGTATAATATGAAAAACAAACACCTACAATCACATTAATATAATATAAAATAACTGAATAAAATGGCTGAATTTACTCGCCTTTCCATCTTTCAAACAATATGCTAAATCTATTTCCCTCTGCATAACATCAGAATCTCTGTTAAGACGAGATTCTCTAACCAATTCAAACAATTCTTTCCATGATAACATACCACCATGACAATGTTTACATCTATCAATCCATACCTTCATCCAGTCTTGATTGTTTGCGATGTATAAATGTAGTGCATCCCAATATTGAGCAACTGACCGATCAAAAAATCTTAATTCACCAATATTAAATATTATTTATAACTATGATAATTATTAATAAATAATGAAAGAATAAATATTAAATGGGTATGATCATATACAAAAAAAAATGAAAATTTATATTTATTACAAATATCCACAATTTAAATATTACCTCTCACTTTCTTGATTGTACCTTTCCCCAACAACTGCTCCACTTGAAAGTTTTTGATGGAGTTCACATCCTGAATGCAATCCATTGCATGCATAGCTTGTGCTGCTAATTTAGGAAGATACTGACTAATATACACCATGGATTCATATATCATATATCCCTCCACCATAGAACCCTCAGGACATGCTCTTTGTCTAACCAAAGCCTTCAATGATTTCCAATGCCTCTCCACCATCCACATTGACCTTGTGTGTACAGTTCAACACATTTCAATCTCCTCAACTTGGTGTATGAGGTAGTGTTCTTGTGCATTGAAAAATGTTGGAGGTAGATACTTATGCATTTCACACATTAGCCGAGGAATTTCTCTCTTCGAATACTTTATGTCATCTTCATGGATTTCTTTCAATGGCAACCATCTACAGATCATGATGCAAGAAAATAACATGTTTCAACAAAATATAATACATATTACATTACAAGTAAAACACATCATTAAGTACAAAAAAAAAATGTTTTTTTTTTTTTTTTGCATATATATTGCAGCTACTTATCTCATGTATTTTCCAAGATCATATATAACTTGTTTGATGTTGTTTTCCAAGTTGTTTGGGAGAGATAGAGGTAGAACATACTGTAAGAATAAAAATGAATCGTTACTTGTTTCAAAACTAGACAAAAAAATAAAAATCTCAAAAAATGTATACGACCAATATATAAATATGAATACTAAATTTTTTAATTACCTTAATGAAGTTATTCCAGTCATGTGTTTTTACCCCACCAAATGCACATTTATTCATTAAGATATTCTTTATGTTTGAACAAAAACCTGTGGGAAATTTAATTCTTTGAATGAACTCTTTTACACGATTGCTTTGTTGCTCTGTTAATAACCATGGAAGGTTATTTTTGTCTCCATCACTATTTGATCATATCGCACTTTGCATTGCATGATTAGCTTCCTGAATGCCATTACAAATTTTGACAATTTTTTCTTTATCCCTCCTGCCATCTATGATTCACCATAATGTTTTTGTCACATTCTTCCCGATATGAATTGTATCAAACAAATGAACTATTTTTAGCTCCTCATAGTAAGGAAAACCCATGAATTGAGTGGGATACCATTTCATTCCTTGTGGAAGCCCATTATTACTACCTTCACGACGAGGACATTGATGAAGCATAAAAAAATCAGAACACTATTTATCAAATGCGGTAAAATAAATAGATTAATTAAAATAAAATTTCAAAACATGATTCCATTTACGATACGTAAACAAAATGTGTACCTCAAGGATTAATTATGTCATATGCCAACTTCCATAGGCACAGTGTCATTCTTTGTGTTTTTAGTCCAGTCTCTTGTTTCCCATTGAAAAGGTATTTTTCAGTAGTATGATAATTATGGTTCTTAGAGAGGAAGTGTATATACTCATTAAACACCTACTTTCCTAAATGTTTTGACCAACGAGATTTCATCTTAGGACCACAAACTAGACATGCAAATTTACCCTTTGTTTGAAGACTTGCAACAGATGGATTAATGTGAATTATTAATATATGAAAGGATAACTTAAAAAACATGCATGATATATTCAATTAATTATATACTATTCAAGCGTGCAATATGGAACGTTGCATACCACAAAAATGTGTTAGTCCTGGGTCATCATGAATTGTCCATAAAAGTTTTCCACGACATTGAAATCTCTTCTTCTCAATTTTTTTACAGATGTCATACATAATGATGCCCTCCCATAACTTTAGTAGCTCGTCGATAAGAGGCTCAATATACACATTCATATATTTAACTTGGTACTTACCTAATTGTTTGAAATTACACTAAATTACTACCATGGTATGTATATATACGTAAATAAATAAATAAAATATATTACGCAAAAAAAATAAAAAATGAAAAATTTACATTCGAAAAATTAATGTAAACAAATACCTAGAACACTCATTGTCAACATTATGTGCTCCCTCTTTATTGACATCCAAGGAGGAATGTTATTGTTGATAAAAAAAATAGGCCACACTGAGTAAACAGATCGAATCTCTCCAAATGGATTAACACCATAAGTTTCCAATGAAAGCCTAACATTCAGAGGTTCATCTGTAAATTCTGGCCATTTTGCAGCAATTTTCTTAAATGCATAACCATTTGCAGGCATTCGAAGAACACCATCTTCAATTATGTTTCGTGCATGGTAATCCATAAATTGTGCTATGCTTTGGCACCTGAAAAATCGATGCAAACGTGGAATTATGGGAATATATAAGAGAACCTTCCGAGGCACCATTTTTGTTACTTGATCGGTTCGATATCTACTCATACCACAGGTCGATCATTTTTTATTCGACACATGTTGTCCATAATATATAATATGATCATCAAGACATGCATCTATACTTTGATAATCCATTCCAATGTCTTTCATAATGGCATGTAAATCTCGATATGTGCGAGCTAAAATATTTGACGAGGGTAACATAAATTCACCTAACAATCTAAAACATAAAAAATAACTAGTTAATGTAAAGAATAGTAGTTGTAAATATTGCATTTTTATTTTACACATTAATTAACACTAAAAAAAGGGGGAAAAGGTTAAACTTTGTGTATATGTGATGAAACATATTACATAACTTAGGATCTATGTCATATAAGTGTTCGGAAATTGATTTTTAACCTTTAAGTTCACCAAAAAAAATGTAGTGGAGAGAATATTGTCTCTTGACCCTTTATAAAGTCATTTATTTTCCTTTTCAAGCAGAGGTTCATCATAAATACCATCACTATTGTCCCCATGATCCTCTTTTGGATGATCGAATAAGTCTTGGATCATTTGATTTGTCCCATCATCTTGAACTATGTTATTATTGTGATCTAGGTCGATATCAGTGGCCACCCACCTTTTCCAACTAGCTCAAAACAATTTTCTAGCAATTTTGGTAATTTACTATTTTTAGTAGTTTTTAACTTTTGGGACAATTTTGAGGGCCTAAATGAAGGCTTTTTGGGATCGAGATTCTAAATGATAGCCAAAGGCTTTGGTTGACCCCCCTAAATGAATATCCTCAATGATACCTTTCCAACGAGCTTCCATGATCCCTAAACGGATATCGTATTCCAAATTTATGCCCTTGGGAAGTTGATACACCAAACTACCCAAAACGGGGTCCACAAAACTATTGGCTTTTCATCTTTCGGAGTTAGGGTTTTGGATTTTATTTATTATAAAAATGCCTTTGTATCCTCATTGTAAAATAATTGTCTTGCGAATGTGAGTAGAGGACACATCTCTTCTCATAGGTAAGATGCCACCATTTTAGTGAGTCTTTCACTCTGTATTTTTAAAGTCTTTGTACATTTTCGCTTATTAATAGAAAATTGTGTATTACTGTATCTCTGTGTTTATGGTTTCATATTTGATACATTTATGTTATATTATTGGATATCCGAGATATCTATGTAAATTTATTTATTATATCTCCTCTCTCATTTCATGCCGAAAATAATCTGGATCAGTGGTATCAGAGCAGGCTTCTCTTGATCATTTTTTACAGTGCATGTCCCCGACAAAGTCCAAGCATAGCAATTTTGGTCTCGATCTTGTCTCTCTTGAAGAAAATCACTCTTGCACGCCCAAGAAACCCTCCATGGTGGAAGAAAAGAAAAACGACGAAGTAGACGATTCTATCAATCTGTTGCTTGAGCAAGATCTCATGCGACAGAGGGACGAAATGATGGAGAATTTTTCCCACATCCTTCAACGCCTGCCAATAGAAACAAACACATCTTCATCAAAAAACCACTTTGGAAGAACCTGTCCTTTCAAGGTATAGGTTAATTTTGATATTCCCATATTTGAAGGTCAGATAGATGCGGATGCCCTAGACAAATGGTTAAATCTGTTAGTAGTTTATTTCTTTGTTCATAATTTTTTCAACAGGGAAAATATCACCTTCGCACTCCTTAAAGATCTCACTCATGTCAAGAATTGGTGGGAAAATTACCTGGAGAAAAGTTCCACAGAGGAGTCCGAAATATATGGGCCGAGCCCACTTGGGATTGTTTTTTGGATGAGATAAAGGAATAGTATTACCCTGTTGGAAACTATGAGGACCAGTACATGAGATGGACCACACTATGGGAAGAGAGGGGCCAAGCAGTTCCGAAGTTCACCAATACCTTCCATACCTTATGCACCAATCTGTGTATCAAATACTCCGAACGACATTTGGTTCTAAAATACCATGGGGCTCTACACAAATACATCCAAACTGAAATGGATTTTCTGGACATCTCATCACTCGGTGCTACTTATTGTTATGTTGTTAAAATCGAGCATAAATTTAAGCACCAGAACAAATGGGAGTTTGGTTCTACAAATCTACAACAACCAAAGTATGATAAAGATGGCCCTAACAAATATTCTCCCGAAAACCAGTCCAAGCCACAGGAAAAGAAGGGTCACAGAAAGACAAAGAAGGACACCAGAAAATGATGCGATTTCCACAAAATACCTTGGCACAACATCGACAAATGTCTCTCAAACAATTCATTGGTGGTCGAGATCAAAGAAAAGGATCCAAACCCTGATTCATAATCTGATTATGAAAATACTGGTAAAAGAAAGATCATCGACGCAGACCCCACTTCTATTGTCGCGACCACAATAATTCAACCAGAAGCACCAATAGATCCTGAAGATGGGGAGAACCTTTTTAATTCACATATGTTGGTGAAGGGGACCCCATTGCATTTTATTGTTGATAGAGGAAGCCAGAAGAACCTCATCTCAACAGAGGTTGTCAAACAACTGGGATTGTTGACAAAACCACACCCGCATCCATACAACATCAGGTGGCTTCACCAGGGGTGAGATGTCTGTGTCAACCAAAAGTGTCGATTTTCATACAACATCCAACCCTTCAAGGATGAGGTATTATGTGATGTTTCCCCACTGGATGTCTGTGATGTTCACTTGGGCCAACCATATATGTGGAAGTGCCATGTTGTTTATGAGTCTCGATCTCGCAGTGTCATTGTTTCTCTTGGGGTTCATCTCTATAGAATACCAGAGTTAGTTCCAATTACTCTTCCACCTAAACAGTTCCACAAGGTAGTATCTCATACTACAAAATTCAGCTTCTTCACAATATGTTCAAAAGGTGAACATAAGAATACTACAACCACTACAGCCTCGGCCCAAGCACCTTCTATCCAATAGAAGAAGGTCGAAAGGATTGCAAAAAGGTGTAAATATTCCTTCTGTACACATGAATCTCATGTAGCCATACTGGTTAAATATTTCCAACCCTTCCAGCTACATGTTTGTGACAACCTTCAACAAGCTAAGCAACACAACTTCTCTAACAGGGCAAGAAGCTCATCAAATGCAGATTCAACAAATGCTTTTTCCTCTCCCCCGGACACTCAATGCAATGTATACCATTTATTCCTAATGAGGGAGGATTGATCTAGGTGGATATCGGTGGCCACCCACCTTTTCAAGCTGGCTCAAAACAATTTTCTGGCAATTTTGGTAATTTACTATTTTTAGCAGTTTTTAACTTCCGAGGCCATTTTGAAGGCCTAAATGAAGGTTTTTTGGGATCGAGATTCTCAATGAAATATGAAGGCTCTTATTGACCCCCCTAAATTAAAATCCTCAATGATACCTTTCCAACGAGCCATCGTGAGCCAAACGAAGATCGTATGCCAAAGTTACACCCCTGGGAAGTTGATACACCAAACTACAAAAAATGGGGTCCACAAAACTGTTGGATTTTCATCTTCTGGGGTTAGGGTTTTGGATTTTCTTTATGATAAAAAGGACTTTGGATCCTCATTGTAAAATCATCTTCTTGCGAATGTGAGTAGCGGACACATCTCTTCTCAGAGATAAGCTGCCACCATTCTAGCGAGTCTTTCACTCTGTATTTTTAAAGTCTTTCTACATTTTCGCTCATTAATAGAAAATTGTGTATTATTGTATCTCTATTTGTATGGTTGCATCTCTGATACATTTCTCTTATATTATTGGATATACAAGATATCTCTGTACATTTCTTTATTATATCTCCGCTCTCATTTCCTGCTGAAAATAATATGGATCATATTGTCATTTACTTCCATGGGATCATTAACTTGATATTCATTCTCTTCTTCATGTTCCTAATATTGTACACCATCATTTTTTCTACTACTTGGTTCTTTCTGCAGAAATTTAGGGGGGAAATCTAACTTTATAATTACAAACAATCATGAAAAATTAGTGCATGTACAAAACAATA
>SNQJ01S0012143.1:99668-118757 GCA_010110895.2 Picea sitchensis
CATGGGATGATATTCATTTGATCGCCCGTCCATGTGCCCATATTTTCAATAATGTTTTTTAGCTGTTTCTATTAAAACTCTTTTGGGATGTGTAGTACAACAATTTTTGCAAGGGAAATAACATTTACCGTCACCCTTTTCACCCTCTTTAATTTTTTTCCCACCTCTAATGTTTTCTGAAATTCTTCCCCATAGACATATAATGATAATTATCTTATAAAATTAAATGGTGTATAATAGAATATCTATTATATTTTTCTATTATAACATATGAAACAAAAACCTGTTGTTTGTTCGCCAAGAAGACCTTATACCCTTTTTGAACCATCGTTGTTATAGAAAACTTGTCGCAACATCCATAAAATGCAACATATTTATATATTTTATAACGTCGCAATTATGATGACAGTTGACCAAGTCAATGTTGACTTTGTCAAATAGTGGGTGACCATTAGGGTGGGGGACCTAGTGTCCACACTATTGCAGGTGCGACGGATAGAAAGTTGTACTTTCAATGCCTGTTGACCAATTCAATGTTGACTTTGTCAAATAGTGGGTGACCGTTTGGGGGGGACAACCTAATGTCCACACCATCGCAAGTGTGACAAACATTTGATGTCGTCACAAGAGAGACATCTTCTGAACGTTGTCTCTCTTGCGATGATTTGGAAATTGTGTCGCAAGTGTGACAATATTGGGTAGTATGGAGAAACAAAATTAAAATTTCCTCTATTTTTCAAGAGTATGGTCAATTTTGTCTATAATGTCGCAATCAGATCGTCAATTTTTTTTGAATGTGTAATAGTTCCACGAAAACTGTTGCAGCACCCTCTCCAGACCCACTCCCTCCTTCTGCTAAGTGAGAGTGTGTACAAATGAGGAGCACCTAGCCTATATTTATACTAGTCTTCCAAGGTGTCTTTTCATGTGGGGACAACCTCACTTTTTGGGGCCTTTTAATACTTTATTATTTGGGCCAACTTATCTTCTAGGGTTTTCACACATTTGTTTAAGGATTCTCTTACTTCTAGAATATTTTATTCTAACTACAAAGGTTACATTTGGAGGTTAATACCTCCCACAACTACCAAAATATCAACACTCCCTCTTAGCTAGGGAGGTATTAACTAATATGTTCTTCATGCAATGGTCTCAAACACATCCATCAATCTCACATGGCATGGGAAAGATTCACATGGTATTGCAGACCAATATACAGGTAGCATTTCTATAACTAGACAATCTATATCATGATCAAACAGATCATGTCTCAAGTAGCATGGCCACATGACCATCTAATGATAAAAAAATTCATGTAACAAGTAGCATAGCCAGAAAATGTATCTCATGATCAAATAGATAATGTCTCAAGTAGCATGGAAACACGACCATCTCATGATCAAACAAATCATGTAAAAAGTAGAATAGCCACACAAGATATCTCATGATCAAAAACATCATGTCACACGTATCACCATCATAGCCACATAAGCTCTGTCATAGTCACACACACATACTATCTGATGGTCACATAATAGTCACACACACATACTATCTGATGGTCACATCATAGTCATGCATCCATAGTCTCATAATCCTTCTTGGATTTATGTTATCATGGGGCTTAACCTCACAAACTTACATAGAATCTGGAATCTAGTTCATACAGAACTAGAAACTCGTCAACTCACACATAATATGACATCTAGTTCATGAAGAACTAGTAAATCACCAGCTCATACAAAATATGGCATCTAGTTCATAAAGAAATAGTAGCTCATCAATTCACACATAATATGAAATCTAGTTCATAAAGAACTAGTAACTCTCTAGCTCACACAGAATCTGGCTTCTAGTTCATAAAGAACTAGTAACTCGTCAGCTCATTCAAAATCTGACATATATTTCATAAAGGATTAGTAACTCTGCAACTCACATAGAATCTGGAATCTAGTTCATAAAGAACTAGTAACATATGGTTGGCATATCAGGCAACCGATCCACAGTGACTAGGAATCTAATCATAAGGATTAGGTGATGTAGTGCACACACACTACCCATCTAGCCCAAGGCTAGGAAACACATCCAACCACACAGGTTGTCCCGCCAACTTGAAAATATGGGAAAATTGTCATCCCTGAAGGCTCGACATTTGTTGATATTATGTCAGGTCATGCTGATTGGTGCCACAATCATTAACCTGCTCCTGAATGACTACCCATTGGTAGTACCACACGCTGATTCTACTATCATGGAATCACATATGTAAATCATCACTCCCAATTACTAGGGAAATCCTTCTAGACCACACAAAGCTTGTCCCTAAATTACACAAACTTCACTCTTGAAAGAGGCTTGGTCAACATGTCTTCTATTGGCTCATCTGTAGCGACATATTGGAGCTTCACTTCTCCCTTATGCACCATATCTCTGATATAATGGTACCCGATCTTGATATGCTTGGACTTTTCATGAAACACTGAGTTCTCTGTCAACTTCACACAACTCTGGTTTTCACACCAGATACAAGTCACCTCTAAATCAAGATCAAACAATCCTGTAAGTATCTTCCGAAGCCACATTGCTTCACTGCTAGCTGACCATGCAACTATATACTCTTCCTCAGTCATACTGAGTGCCACACTCGTCTTCTTCCTGCTAAACCATGAGATTATAGTTGATCCCAAACTGAAGAGACATACAGATATACTCTTTTTTTTTGTAAAAATACCATCCCAATCTGAATTAGTAAAGCCTTGTAGGCTTATCGCACGATCTGAAACATATCTAAGTCCATATTCAATTGTAATATTTAGGTACCTCAACACATGTTTTGATGCAATCAAGTGAACACCTCTAGGTTCGACCATATACTAACTCAATGTGTTCACTACAAAACATATATCTGTCCTTGTGTTTGTTAAGTACATCAACGAACCAATCATATAGATATACATGGTGGCATCCACTGTCTCTAAAGATGTATCAATCAATAAGTTCATATTCCTCACCATCGTTGTAGGCATGGATTTACAATCCATCATTCTGAATCTCTTCAGAATATCTACAACATATTTTCCCTGGCACAGGAAAATATCATCCATTTGTTTCCACACCTATAGACCCAAGAAATAATGCATCATACCTAGGTGTTTCATATTGAACTTTGATGCAAGATTTCTCTTGCACTCAGTGATGAGCTTCTCGTTCTCTATTAGAAACATGTCATTCACATATAACAGTAATATCACCGATCCACCATCCACAACCTTTTAGTAAAGGTTAGAATATGATTTACTCTTGGTAAAGCCTAAGTTCATCGGGAAACTGTCTGATCTAGCATGTCATTCCATGGGTGTCTTCTTAGGCCCGTACAAATGCTTCTTCAATATGCAGACATGAGACTCCTTCTCATGTATTTATGTACACTTCTTCTGGCTACTGGAGAAAGTTTCTCATCATAATATTATCTTTCTTTCTAGGAGAATATTTTATCCACAAATCAAGCTTTGTACATCTCTATGCTTCCATCAACAATATGTTTGATCTTGTAGATGAATTTGGAAGTCACTATTGAATTCCCTTTTGGTCTCAAGGAACAATCCATATCCCAGTCCTTTTGACTGTCTTCCTCCTTTGTCATTGAAACAAGGGAATATTCCCAGGAGGTATCATATCTCCTTGGAGCCTCTGAAGCTTTGATCTAGCCTCCTCAAATCATGGAACCTGTCTTTCAGTCCTAGAATAAGTCTCTCTCTCCCATCTGAATCTAAGAAGGAATAATTTTTGAATGAAAGTATCTAAGCCACTAACATTCTCTGAGATCATGCTCACTTTGAGTCTCCATGATCCCTCTGAAGCTTGAATCCCTCTGAGTCTATATAATCTCTGGAGCCATCTGCTCCCTCTTTATGTGATGATCTCCTCTAAAGTCTAATCTCCTATGAATGGTCCAGGGGAGGTTTCTCCTCCCTAATGAATCATGATACATGAATCCTCCTAAATTCTAAGTATTTATGAGTTGGTACTTGGTGTGGCCACCTACCTCACCATTGGTGGAGCCATCTATTATGGCTCATCAATGCTATATATCTTTGCATCCTTCAAAGTGTCACGAGACCATGCTGGTCTCTTCCTAGTTACTACAATGATTCTGGGTAGGCCCTTTTGGTTCTACTAACTCTTCCTGATGATCTGAAGAGTGATCAACTGAACTAGAGGGATCCTATTCGGTAATGTTTGGATCCTTCTTCTCCTTACAATCAATCTCCATATGAGATACTTTTTATCTCACAAAAGTACCCTTCTTGCAAGAAGGTTTTAACTTCATCCTATTTTTTTTCGATATATGGATGTATACAATCATTTATATAACTTATTATTTGGATAGTATGCTCCATGTCTCAAACTAGAGACCATCTAATATATTTCCTCCTGCAACTGTCACTATAGATCCCCTTAGATTTATCATGTGTGACCTTCTCGAAACAACACCAACAATAAGGGAAAACAATAGACAAGCATAATACTATTATAATAATACTAAAAACAACAACGAGAACAATTTTCATAGTATCTCCTTCTCAAAGATATCACATGTTACCTTCCTGGAATGAGAGACAAAATACAAATGCTATAATAAGAAATAGGAACAACACTCTTCTAGTGTTGTGACAAATCATTCCTCCATGGTAATCTTCCCAGAATAAGAAACAAGAACAACAATATCTCCATGGTAACCTCCATGGAATTTACAAGATAACATGCTCAAGACAAGAACAACAAGAACAAAAAGTATAATATCATTTTCATAAGAACATGTCTATGTTAACAAGAATAAAAAACAATTTCATGGTATAGAATTACCAATGTGACATCCTTGGAAGCAAAACAAGAAACATCTCCTAGAGGAGATGTTAGTTCATCTTGCAAAGAAGTACAATAAGCATTTATATCAATAGTATTCACATGATACCAAGTATTCATTGAATCTAGCAGTAATAAAACCTTTCAAATATTGTTGTCACAACTATAGTTTTTTCTTGTAATGTAGTAATTATAAAATTTGTATGTGCAAATTGAAAACTTATCAATTTAATCAACCAAACATGGAACCTGGACTCTTATCTCCATGAATGAGTGTTTTTTCTTTTCTTCCAAGTCTCCTTCACTCAAGATGAAAAGTATTATCTCCAACCTGTCCCCTATACTAAGACAATATGCTTTCTTGACATAAATATGAGTTAGGGAATATAATGCAAGTAAACTCTAAAATATCAATCCTAATCAATATGATATTTTGACTAGAGTCATATTATAACTTTAAATTTCACTAGAGGTTAGTATGATAATCATAACTTCGATAGATAAAAATACAACTACATGTTCATAAGATCACAATAATTCCATGATAGCTAGAGGCATATCAAAACAATCAAACCTAGAGTGTGTTTTTCCTCTAAATGTGTTGGATCTGAGATCCCTCTTGGATCTACGATTTTTTCTTCAAAAAATATCCCTTCTCCTACAAAAACCCTCAGGATAGTGATACAGTTTAAACATATACAAGTAGATACCTACAGTAGCAACGATAACATTCGGAAGAAACAAAAAGAAATGTCGAACCCAAAAGTTTCAAAGTGCTTCAACTTGCAATATGAAGATAGTTGGAGATGCACTAGGGTAGTTCGCACTAGGACAAAAAAACATTAGGCCCAAAATTTCATAGAAACTTCATTGGTCCAGAGGAATTGCAACTGGTATTGCAACTAGTGTTGCAACTAGCACTACAACTGGTGCTACAACTAGCACTGCAATTGGTGCTGCAAATGGCACTACAACATCTACCTCTAGATCTTCAATTTCTTCTTCAATGAAGCCTTATATGCCAAGGTGACGTCCTTTATCCAAGAATCAACTTCAACTCAACCTTTAAATTCCAGACACCTTGACCTAGGGTTTTATGAGAAAACCATCATTTCTCAACTTCATAAAATTGCAGATTTGATCCAGGGAAAATATGCACCCTCCTTAGGCGACCTTCTTAGTGGGTTCAATAAGTGCTCAATGATATTGAAAATGGGGGAAAATGAGGATATTCCTTCCAGCGATTAGACTGTTATGAAGGAAACTAACTCTAATTCCATGTTAGAATTTTTGTATGTTTGTTTAACCATAGACAATGTCACATCATTGTCACCCAACCATAGGCATTCACTATGCCACCCCCAAGCACACTAACCTTTTCTGAGATAGAATGATTCTAAAAAGTCCACACTAGAACCAAAAAATAAACCCTAACCAGAAATACCATTGCTGTAGAAGTAACACAATACCAAGAGAATGTACCTCTACTAATAGAAGCATACCTTTACCAAGAGAAGTACATAAGGGAGATACAAGAAATATTGAGATTACACGACGACCATTTCTGCACCACCCTCTCCAGACTTGCACCTCCTTCTACTACAACTGTAGTTGATGCTCCTCAGAATTGCACCCTCCTTCTGCTATGTGAGAGTGTGTACAAATGAGGATCACCTAACCTCTATTTATACTAGTCTACAAGGGTGTATTTTCATGTGGGGTTGACCTCAATTTTGGGATCCTTTTAATACTTTATTATTATTCTCTTTGGGATGAATTCTCTTCTAGGGTTTTCACACATCTGTTTAAGGGTTCTCTTACTTCCAGAATATTCTATTCTAAGTAAAAAGGTTAAACTTGGATGTTAATACCTCCCGTAGATACCAAAACATCAACACATGTCCCCTTAGAAACTAACATCACATTTTATTATTAAAACATGGAAATACAATTCACATATTACATCACTTGGACGCAGTTACATATCATATCTACATTAAGAATTAATTAAAATGGTGATTATAGTGGAGACATTACATTCCCCCTCCCCTACAATTGTGAACTATCCTCGGTGCACACTATGTCGATACACATATATGCAAATTTACATCACAATACTTGGAAAATAAATTATGTAATTTCACAAATCCAACAGTAGTTCCAACCATAATCTCTTGTTCCTCTCAACTTGCTAACCCAAGGAATGAACCATTCATTTATCAAAGATAACCCAAGGGATGTACCATCCATTTATCAGGGATAAGCCAAGGAAATAACCATTATTTTATTAGGGCCCCCAACACACTTGGCTAGGACTCATATATGTGGTTATGAAACTCTAGCTACTCAAAATGGAGTCTTACATCATGTTTTCTTCAAAATTTTCAAAAACTTGTGGGTATTATTTTCACATGTTTTCTTCATGCTCCCATGTAGCATCTTCTTGACCGTAGAAATTCCATTGAACCTTTACCATCCCTATGGCTTTGTTCCTGAGAACTTTGAATTTTTGGTCCAGGATGCATATTGGCAATGTTATCGGATAAATCGGAAGGTGCGGACACTAACAGATCTCCCTAGATCTACCTGGATCTAGAACAAAACAGGACAGGACACGACTCTTTCCCTAAGTTGCAATCATTGAATCTACTACTAAGAAGGAATGAGTGACATACCTTTATATTGCTTCCTTAGGTCTCTGTTGTTCCCGCTTCACTTTGGTGCTCTTGTGAAATCAGGTCCAAGACAACACAAACCAACCAAATTGAAGATAGCAAAGTATATTCAATGTCAACCTATGCATATGATCAAGGAGTTATGCAATAAAATAAGAGTGATTTTATGGGAAAGGGACATGCCGCTGTATTATATTAAATGAAAGTAGAAGATACAACCAGATCGCCTTGATGTCGCAAGATTCCTTTCAGTGACCCTTAGTTCCAACATATACACTTTCTCTACACTTGCATGAAGAAGATCCAATACAACTTGATAGACCAAGTAGAGTCTTCAAGCTTCTATCCCAGCAGAGTTCTTCACACAATTCTTTCACTAATTCTTCATTTAATCTTGCTTAACCTTTTCCATGAGAAACCTTTCAATAAATAGGAGAAGGAGAGATGGTTACATGGATGAGGATGATCCCACTAAATCTGAGAAGTCAGTAGGATGCCAACCATGTGAATGCCAACTCATTTTCTAGAAGATTCCCTTCTAGAACCTTTGTGATCTCTTCTCTTTTCCAAGCTTTGAAACAGGTTCGCACCCTACCTATAGAGAAGTCTGGGAACAATTCTCACCCTAAGTGTGGGTTGACTGTGAGAATGAAGGATTTTCACATCCTGTAATATAGGCAGCCTGGGAACTCATCTTAAAAATGTATTTTTTGGAAGGAGACAACAGTTACTTTTCTCAGGCAAAAAGTCTTTGTGGGAGCCTAAATACATCACTTGTAGAGACATCACCAGAGTGACCAAAATCATGTGTAATAGAATTCCCCCCAAAGTATGAGGTCGAAACTTGTGACAACCAAAATGCTTTGTAAAATGCGTGTGTGTATCAGAAACAAGGAGCGCACCTAATCGGAGACCTGTAAGAAATCAAGCATCTGCAGAATATAATACCAGTTCTGAGGTAGGCATTCCCATGCTCAGATCACAAATGAATGGAATCATAAACATAGGTCATGGCCACCAATCATACATCATGGATCCATGCCATCAAAATGCTACATAGCCACCAGGAATACACTATGGATCTATGCGAGAAGACGTGAATTAAGACGACATAGCCACATGACATACAAAGTGGATCTATGTGATGACACAAATCATACATACTTCGTCTCAACCTAGATAAAAAAGATGAGACCCAGGGTCTTCAATCCCGTCATCTGAAAGTACGAATATAACCATGTGATTACATGTGCTGAAGTCAAACATGGTAGACACCACTTGATTACCGGTCATTGATGAAAACCATTAACAAGTGCAAGGGAAATCACCATATGACTCCCAAGTTACCAAATTACAATCTGAACGAATGAAAATGCATGGGCTGAAGTCGAGCACTCGGCGAAATATCTAGATTAGGGATCAATGATGTGAAGCCCCTGTCGAAAGCGAAGAGACCTGCCATTAAGGAATGCAGGTTGTAAGGTACTAAATGATTTCTAAGTCTCATTTTCATATAATGAGTTGGAGTCGACGGAACATGACTCGTCACAAGAGGGCCTTGATGTATCCCTCGTCAATGACACGAAACAAGTAACAGATTTTGAGGATTAAACAAAGTATGAATACGGGTCGAAATGGACATAGAGAAGGATGACATAGTAAGAATGGACAACTGCAGATGCCTAACTCAATAGAGGGCTCGTGTGAACTTATCTTGAACATATGAACGACACGACCAAGGACTTGGCAGCATTGACTTAAAGACGACCCAAGATATGACCTTGTAGCAAGTCGAACGAGAGACAAATGAATTTCCCAACCTGGATTCAAATGATGAATAGGGGGTGTCATGTTCAAGAGTGATGCTTACTGCCATTAATATGAATACGAAAACACATCCCTTTCCCAAAATTTCCCCCACCATTTCTGGTGAGTACCTCTTTATTTTTACACAAGCTTGAGGAGGATAACATATGCTTGTCGATTTAAGATCATCCTTCGCATGAGTCCCTCAGAGTATGTTTAACGAACCCTAGAAAGGAGTGGTTCGGTCCCATTGTAGGTCTTTCTATGTTTGTTTAACGAGTCCAAGGATAGAAAACTCGGGGGTTTTTCATGTTTTGAGAGTATGAAAAACACTTAAAGAGAACTCTCCCAGTTCCTTTTTCGTAAAAGAGTTTGACGAGACTGAAAAAGTGATAAACTATCGCCTGTTGAATGTTTTTTTTTAAATACTTTAATGAGCGTGAAAAGAACAAGATTGCTCGGTCATCTTTTCATTTTTATGGAGCGTGAAAAGAGCTTAAAGGATACCCTTTAATGTTCATTGTTTTCCGGTTACCATGACGAGTACGAAAAGACGAGAAAAAGTATACTCGGTTACGTTCTCATATATTTTTGAGCGCGAGAACGAACGAAGACTGAGCTCAAGGTTTTTCCTAAAAACCCTAAAAAAGTAGTCGTACATGCGATAAAAAGAAAAAACACCCGTACCCCCTCATTCGGACTTTGAAGTTGCTTTACCTACAAAACACCACACTCTCAAGGCTATTAGGGTATTAGGTTTTATAGACAAAATAATATAAAAAATCAACAAAAATAGTAAAGAGTGAATAAATATAGGTAAAAAGGGCTTTTTACCATTTCATTGTGATTTTGCCAAAAACTTGTCCAACATACCTCATTTTCCCCCAAATTTCTTTGCTCGATCGCAGGAGGCACAAGGGATCATTCGACAAACCGTTTCAGCCAACAAGGTAACCTCTTGATTCTCTAACTTTTCTGTGGTTTATTTTTGGTTTTTATTGGCAATGTTTTGGGTTTTGAGTCCATTTTTGGGTCGGAACATGCGCCCAAGGATTCTTGCAGGTGGGGCATGCGGGACCTGCGAGAATCTCGCACTATGCAAAAGGCTCACCTGCGGGGGCTAGAAAATGGATTTTGAAGTAAGGTTTTGCTCAATAAAAATTATGCAAGAGTTTAAAACAAGTTGCTGACTCCCCTCTCATGGCTCTTTTGCAGGTGTTTGACCATCACAATGTTGGAATGGAGAGAAAGGGAACATGAGGAGGAGGATGCCATTGCTGGGAATGACCCGGGTATAGTCCCTGCCCTCCGGGACTGTGGGCTATTGAAAATTTTCAGGATTTCGGGCATGAGGGCCCAACTCAGGTTGTTGGAATACCTGGTCCACATGTGGGATGTGGACCAAGAGTTATTTCACGTGGGAGTCCATACGATGACCCTAGATATCAAGGATATCTATTTTCTAATGGGGTTGTCATGTCGTGGATACCATGCTACTTTGACCAGAGGCAGAGGTAACAGACTCCCCATGAGGGAGTATTGTCGCCAGTATTGTGTTCCTGAGGCAGAGAGAAGCAAAGGTAAAGTTTCTATTTGGTGGGTCCAAGATCTGACCCTACGGACCATTTTGTTTACTATCGCACACATGGTTGGGAGCGTGGATCTACACATGGATCTCTAGAGCTATTTCCAATACACCATAGAGTGCACAGAGCCTCAGGTCTTCAACTGGTCGGATGTAGTTCTTCGCAATATGAAGAGACAATTAACGAAGTGCAGAAAGGGTGACTTGAAGCAGTTTGGGTACGGATCACTTTTGGTGTCATTCTTCCTCGAGAGGGTCCCACTGCTATGACTATAGGTTGGTTGGGGTTTACCGGCCCCACAGGATCAGAGGATGCTGAGGTGATGCAACCTCATGGCTTGACACATAGATGGGCCTATAATCAAGTAAAATGATTCATTTTTTGGCTGGTTAAGGCCCCATATGTTGATGATTGACGACTACGCATATGCTGGTTTGGATTTCCGAGGGGATCTGGATTTGGCCCTGCCTGAGGATGATCAGTGGGGTGACTTAGGTAAGAAGTACACATTTTTTTCTTTTTAAATGTTTTTGCAATTTTTATCATATGAAATGTTTTTATGTTTTTCCAAGAACTAATCAAAAAATTTATTTTTGATGACACAGATGTGGGGTCATATCGACCTCCAGGAACGTTTCCTATTCAACGGCGAGGAGAAGAAGCTCCAGTGGCAAGATGGGATGTCGAAGACTATGAGGCAGTGGAACATAACTTGGAGGGGTTGACCACGAACATCCCAGATATTGCTATTGGGGAGATCCTGAGACATTACCAGTGCCATACTGTGGGCGTGTCCGAGTCTATCAGTCGACTGCTTCATAGGGTAGCCCGAGCAGTTGTGTGTTATCATGAGCATCATCCATGACGCTACTTTGTAGAAGCTATGGGATTCGTATTTTGAGATTTTGATCCTTGGACAAAATCTTTTTTGTAAAAACTTTTGATCATTATATACATATATACGGCTTCTACCGGCTTATTTTGTGTTGTGTTATACATGTGATGTGTGATTGGTTTATAAATGTCCCAAATGTCTGTCTAACACATAGTTAGCTAATGCATCAGTCAATGTATTTAGACATCTAGGAATGGTTTGATATTCGATGTAATCAAAATAACGTTCCAAGAGGTGAATTCGTAAATATACCCGTAATAAAGTAGGACTTCAGATAGCATAGATGTTACTTAATTGTAGTCTAATCGAGTCGTATAACCATGTGGTGGATACCAAGCAAAATAACATCAATCAACAATTCGATGACGACGCTATATTCTGCAATATTGTTGGTCGCATGACCGAGGCACACACCTCGTAGACTGATAAGTTCACTCGTAGGGGCGTAAATTTCCCATGCAGCAGAAGCAAGGTTCAGAGTACTACGGCTAGCACCATCGATGAAGCCAATGTGGGGTGATGAAAATTCTAACATCTGGAAACCAAGCACAACGCAAGATAAATGGTCGAGGGCAGAGACCAAATAACGAAAAAGCAAACAAAAAGTATGATACAATAAAATACAAGCACTCATGCATAGGTGGTCTTAAGCATAGTACTTCTTTAAGTATAACCCATTTCTGGGTTCACTCAAAGGGATACCATCGTAGTCCACTAACTCGTAAGCTCCTTTTTCCAAAACTTGTCTGACAATATAAGGACCTCGCCACATAGCTTCAAATTTTCCATCTCCTAGCATATCCCGATCTTGTTCGTAAAGGAGAACTAGATCACCTTCGGATAAAACGCGTCGCTTGACATGTTTGTCATATTGGGCTTTGACGCGTTTCTTCCAGGATTCTATAAATAGGGTGGCGTCGTGACGGGTTTCGTCTAATTGCATGAGATACAACAAACGTTCTTCTTCGGCAGAAGTGTTTGGGAGAAGTTTGATGGCTAGTTTTAGGGAGGGTATCTCACATTCAATCGGTAAGATGGCTTCTAGACCATATACTAACTGGAATGGTGTAAACCCACTAGAAGACTTAACGGATGTCCGGTAAGCCCACAATTCCAAAAACAACATCGTGTACCAACTCGTTTTGTGAATCCCTATCATTTGTCAAAGCATGGTAATGAGGATTTTGTTTATTGCTTCAACTTGGCTGTTGGCTTGTGGGTAATAGGGTGTTGATTTTTCATGGCGAAGACCCAACTTTTCAGTGAGTTCGGACATCATGAAGTTTCTAAAGTGGCTACCATGGTTAGTAACGATATCTTGAGGAACACCAAACCGAGCAATGATGTGATTGAATATAAATAATGCTACAGTCCTTCGGGTATTATCGAATGTTGGCATCGCCTCGACCCATTTCATAAAATAATCTACGTCTACAATAATGTAACCATGCCCCCCAACCAAGTGAGGGTGACATGTCATGAAATCGATACCCCATTTCGCAAAAGGACCAACGGAGACCACATGGTGTAGAGGAGCAGGGTGTGATCGTATTTTATTGTTGTAGGTTTGGCAAGCATGGCATTTTTGGACGACAATTATACAATCGTTGAATAAAGAAGGACAAAAATACCCCGCTCGTAAGATATTTTGGGCAGTAGCATACCCATACATGTGATCACCACAGGCTCCAGAATGGAAGTCATTGAGGGATTTCTCGGCTTCATCAAATGTGAGGCAGCGTAAAAAAATAGAGTCAATCCCACGATGATAAAGAGTATCACCGAGGATGATATACTGGCGAGCTTGGTAGTGTATTCAATGGCAGTCAGTGCTAAACAAATTGGGATGGAAATTCTAGGTTTGGATATATATGATGATATCTCTGTACCAAAGGTCATTGGAACTAATCAGGAACATGGATTCATCGGGTAATGAATCTGTTGCTGCATTTTCCATCTCAGAGCAGGGAAGGTCGCATATCAACTCGGAAAACACCAAGGATTTATTGGACTTAGCGTGTTCGAATTCTAAGTCAAACTCCTGGAGTATTATGAACCATTTAGAGTATTTCCCCCCTAGCAATTGGCGTGTAAGAATGTGCTGCATAGGGTTGTTGTTAGAAATTACCGTAGTTTTGCGAGACAGGATATAGTGCCGGAAACGTTGAACTACTTGGACGGCTGCCAAGGCCAATTTTTCAACATGTAAATACTTGGTTTCAGTAGTCGTGAGACTCTGACTCAAGTAATAGATGACATGTTCGTCATGAGAATCATCCTCCTGGACAAGAACCATAGCGATGGTATAGTCCAAGGCTGAGAGCTAGATGAAATAATCGCGACTGTAATCAGGTGGGAAGAGTAGTGGGGTACATGTCAAAGACAATTTCAAAGCTTCGAAAGATTTGTTGGCAGTGGTATCCCATACGAACGCAGAACCTTTCTTGAGGAGTCACGTAAATCCAAGAGTTAGTTCAACATAGTTGGGGATGAAACGACAGAGAAAGTTTTCCTTCCCTTGCAAACTTTGTAACTGGAGAAGTGAGGAAGGAGGAGGGAGATTGAGAATCACCTCGACCTTCAAAGGATCTACCTTGATCCCTTGATGTGAAACAATAAAGCCCAGAAGTCAACCAGATTCTATGCAAAAAGCACATTTGTGGGGATTCAAGCATATGTGGTAATAACGACATCGGAGGAAAATGGTGCGGAGGGGTATGGGATGATCTACACGGCGCATGGAATGAGCAGGTAAGTCATCGAGATATGGCTGCACGATGTGCTTTATATCATGAAAGGCGTAAGACATGGCACGTTGAAAAGTGGCATCGACATTCTTTAAACCGAATGGAAGTTTTCAGTAGGCAAAAGTGCCCCAAGGACAAATAAAAGCGGTCTTGTGTTGGTCTGCGGGTACGATATTGATTTGATTATATCTGGAGAAACCATCCATCAGAGAGAAGATTTCACTTCCGACATAATCGTTGACGATCTGGTCAATGAAGGGGGTAGGAAAGTTGTCTTTAGGACAAGCTTTGTTAATGTCCCTATAATCAATGGACATGCGGATTGTGCCTTGTTTCTTGTCAATCGAAACAAGATTAGAAACCCAGTCAGTTAGAGACATAGGGTAAATAAATTCAGCTTTGAGAAGTTTCTCAACTTCAATATTGATAGCGGCTTCTTTACGTGGGTGGACCGGATGAAGTCATTGCTGGACGGGTTTTGTACCCGGGTATGTCTTAATCTCATCTACCACAATGTCGAGATCAATCCCCAACATTTCTTGATAGCTCCATGCGAAGACGTCACAAAATTCTTGGAAAAGAGACTTGTAGGTGACAACTTCATCATGGGAACACGAAGATCCGATATGCACATTTTCAATAACTCCATGTTTTATGGATATATCTAGGGGGATGGTGGGTGAGATATTACTTAAGTTACCTTCATAGAACATATCGTGTGTAGACTCGGGAACGGTAGAAATGATGAAAACGATCGACGGAGTCGAGATTCGTTGGTAACCCTCGATGGTGCATTGTTCCAGGAAGAGGATGGAACGATGATGTCCATCATCCCAAGGGGTATCTTCCATGGACATAAAAAACATAATCATCTCGTCTGTAGGAAAAATGACGCGGAATGGATCTGGAGATAAATCACCAAGAGAGGGGGTTGCCAATTGAATGTCTTGATAAGTGGATTCAACTGGACTCAAAGGCATTTCGTCACCATAACGAAGATGATCGCCGGGGTTGTGTACCATCCACTGGTCGTAAGACGTAGGGGTTCCATGAAAAGAGGTGGAGATCATGTTGATTAAGGCAACAAACAAATGTGGAACATTAGGTGGTGGAATGGGGAAGGTACCCATCAAAGAGGAATCTTTAAGAAGACCCACACCGACGTTCTCATATCCAGGGGGGTTTTGCAATGAAAGGTACGTTGCTGGTACATGCATCAGAGTGAAAGAAGGCCAATTGGTCTACGGTAACTACTTTTCCTTGATGTGGGAAATGCATGACCTGGAAAAGAGTGGACACAACTGCACGCATGGAATCGATCTAGCTACGACCAAGTAGAAGGTTGTAATCGAGAGGAGCGTCGAAGACCTCCACTTCAACGTTCACTGTTTTGCCTTCTAACGTAATAGGAAATGAAGGGAGGACACTGTAAGGCTTAAAACCAGAGCCATTGAAGGCTTTGATCATGTTGTGGGATTCAGTCAAGGGAGGAGAGCCGATGGATTTCCAGTAGGTAATAGACATGACACACGTTGAGGCACCCTCATCAATAACTGTTCTACAAATGTTTTTGTTGGAGACAATAACTTGGATTTGGAATGCGAGTTGATGGGGTAACCTTGGGATGTGATCTTCCAAGTCAAAAATTATTAAACTTGTATCCGTAGGGTCGATTCCACCGATAGCTTTCAATAGTGCCTTCCGTTGTATGGGACAACTCTGAAGGACTTCGAGGGCTGACATCACGGATGATGCTTGGGCCAAATATTCGACTGATCTGAAAATAGAAGGCTGACTTGTTATGCTATGCAAGCACCCTCTACTTCATAAAAATAAACTTTATAGGACCTTGCTTCATGTGTTAAAATATGCAAGATAAACTTATGTGTTAAGTTTATGTATCTTCTTGTAAATGCTTATGTGTGAGGATATGTTCTTTTAAATGGTTAAATATGTACTTTCAATAAATACACAGTAACACAACTTGCAACAAATAAACCATCAAACTTAGAACAATCACAACATGATAAAGGAGTTCACCCCCCTCCGGGCTACATCTCCTTGAGCCACCATCAATGGACTTGGCTCTCTGGGATTAATTAGTCAAAAGTTCTCTTACAAGATGCTGCTCAACTCCAATGGAAAAACAGACTGTACCATTGAGATCGGAACACATAAAAACCCAAAAAATGACTAATAGAACTCTGAAAACGGATCATGGCTCATCCGGGCATGACCTCTTCTACATGTGGCCATAAGCTTCCCTGAGATTCTCTTTGGAAAAAACACCTATAAAAGTCCTCAAAAGCCTCTGAAACCTGTCCCAATGTGTTCATAGCATAACAATTAGCCAAAAATGATTATTCAATCACATAAAACAAGCATAGGCTCACCAAAACATGTCCTCAATCAATGAGGGCTTCAAACTCCCTAGAGCTTCCTGAAACTTCAATGGTGAAAAACCTGTAGAAGAAGTCTTCAAATGGCCTTGATAACAGTGCCAATGGATCCAGGACGTCCAAAAATTCCTAGCTGGGCTTTTACGGCAACTCAATCGGCCAAAAGATGAAGAAGTTAGGCCTCCTCCATTTTCCTCCTTCAACCTTGCTGAAACTGGTTCGCCAAAATGCACCCTTGTTGCATGAACCCAGCACACACGCAATTTAAAGCGTGAAAACCCAGCACCGGGCGCAACCGCACCAACAGTGAAAACTGTAGGACGATTAGGAATCCTCCATCCCCTAACCGTCAAGCTCTCGGTCACAAGGTTTTGCATATGACCACGCACAAAACGAAAAGAGCTAACCGTTTCCATGGCCAAATAGAAATGAGACATGTGGCGGGCGGTTGTGTCAACTGTTTGAACCAATTTAAAAATCCTGCGCACTTACAAAAGGTCATATGGTAATGTTATATGACCGAGGCTTAACCGTTTGCATAAACCAATTCCGCGCGCACTCCATATGACAAAGGGTCGTATGGGCGGATAATGCAACCACGGGCTGGGGCTAAGCCCCAACCCGACCCCGCGCCAAACCAAACAAATTGCAAATTTAAATATATATGAATCCATTACATAGTAAGAACTACTATGTGGGCGCGTTGGCACGAAGGACTTTGTTAAAGAATTTGACCGGTGGGGAGGTCCGGGGGTCGAATCCCACGGACTCCATAAAATTTTTAATAAACAAACCATAGACCAATAGCCAAAACCGGGGTGCCACGTGGTAGCCCATGACTGGGCCACGTGGCACCAAACCATTGGCCCAATAACTTGCCACATGTCAACAAACGATTCACCCAAAACTGCCAATCCAAAACTGACACATCATCACATGCCATGTCATCGTACGGTCGCCACGTCAGTATGTACGGACTCTGCCATGTCAGCCTGTACGGACTGCCCAGTCAGCGTCCTCTTTTTTGCTTGTTTAACGATTCGGACAGAATGCAATATCTCTCGCTCTCGATGTCCATTTGAGACGAAACGAGTTGCGTTGGGTTCACAACGACGAGGGCTACACTCACATTCGTTTTGAAGCGATTCCGAGAATGTTGATTTTTGGGCTAAAATTTGACCCCTGGTCCAGATTTTGATCACACCTTCCCACTGAAAGGCTTTTGGACCCACAAAATCTTATGATTATCTGTCTGCTTTCAAGTTCTATCAACTTATTCTACTTGAAAAGTCTTTCCGACAATCACTTGGATACCTTGACATGCCTTGCACTGCAACTGGCTATGTCCCTCAACCACTGTTCTCTGGCTGTTGCTGACCCACTGTTCTCTCTGTGATTGGAAGACTTCCAACCTTCCCACTGAGAATCAAGTCCCTCTTGTGAACTTTTCGACGTCAACAAAATCAGCTCTCCAATGGCTACAAAAAACTTTCCTGCGACATCTTGTCACAAGCCAAGAAAACCATCAATCTTGAAAACAAATCATACAAGACTGAAAAATGATGCCAACAAAATCTTTTTGCTCTTCAAGCAAACCGTCACATACTGTACTTCATCAAAGCACATGGTGTTTTCCTGCATCTCGATGTACTCAAAATCAACTTTCAAGTCAATAAACACCATCGACTAAACACAAGTCGAACAACACGATCAACACNTCGTCAGAAAATCATCAACACCAGTCAAGACTCATTTGAAACATATCGACCTTCCAAAACAAAAAGTCGACAAACATGATACACAATCATGTTACAATCATGAATCACTCATGATGAACCATCACCAGGTTAACTGCTTACACATACATAAAAACAAATGCATGTTCATGATTCTTCAACTCTCCTTCCAGTACAAACATAAGTACATAACCCAAAACATGCGGGTACATAAGAGCTGAACATGAAAAATATAAATGGCTGTAACAAGTGAACATCATATCCATCTTTTACATCCTCCTAGCGAATTTATGCAACAACAAAAATGCCTTCAAAATGAATTGCATTCACATGCAACTTGCATCATGCAAGTTGTGATAAACTGCTGCAACTTATCATG
>SNQJ01S0012143.1:125379-151249 GCA_010110895.2 Picea sitchensis
TTCTTCACACAATTCTTTCACCAATTCTTCATTCAATCTTGCTTAACCTTTTCCATGAGAAACCTTTCAATATATAGGAGAAGGAGAGATGGTTACATGGATGAGGATGATCCCACTAAATCTGAGAAGTCAGTAGGATGCCAGCCATGCAAATGCCAACTCATTTTCTAGAATATTCCCTTCTATAACCTTTGTGACCTCTTCTCTTTTCCAAGCTTTGAAACAGGTTCTCACCCTACCTATAGAGTAGATTGTGAACAGTTCGCACCCTAAGTGTGGGTTTCCTGCGAGAATGAAGGATTTTCGCATCCTGTAATATAGGCAGCCTATGAACTCATCTTAAAAATGTGTGTTTTGGAAGGAGACAACAATCACTTTTCTCAGGCAAAAAGTCTTTGTGGGAGCCTGAATACATCACTTGTAGAGACATCACCAGAGTGACCAAAATCATGTGTAACATGCACTACTTCTTGGTGAACTAAAATTTGATGATGGTACATCTCTTGGTCGACACAATTCCATCAGCACTCTGAAAAAACATGGTTACCGGTTTCATCGATGTATATTGGTAGGATAATCTGACAAACATATCGCCCTCAGATATTCGACACCATGTCGTCAGTATACTAACATCCCTAAGGACCAAAACCTCATTGAAATTAGCCATTATTTCTGACACATATGCATCGTAATAATGATGTAACTACAAATCAAATATCTGATAGAGAAACAATATATCGAATGTATGTTTTTCAGAATGTGCATCAGATATCCGATGAAGAAGTACATCGAATATACGACATCCAAACAACATATCCGACGATGGTGCCATACTTCTGATGAATATTTCTATCGGACAGTTTGTCGGATATCCGACAAACAGGTACGTCAAATACTTGATAGTAAAATAAGATATCCGATAGAGGTTCCATGCCTCCAAAGAATATGTCTGTAGGATGGTTTATCGGATGTCTAACGAACCAATATATATTTAAAAAAATAATGAGATTAATGCCCCATAACTTTTGTGTGCCTATTGATCAGTGCCAATGAGAGAACATTTTTTATAGCTTATGCTATTGATTTTGATGTTTATTTTAACCAACATATATAGCCAGACTATCCAACTAGAGGATGAGGATAATCCCTAGGAACAACATGAAAAACCATAGTGGGCCAAGAATAAGAACTACGTAAAGAGGGATTGCAAGCTTGTAGAATGTACAATATTTTCATTAGTGTGAAAAGGAACTACTACAATCCAAAAAAGATTCAATTTAGTCATAATCACTATTTTATTTATTGCAGTGGTGTTTCTTATGTATTCTCTTCACTGCCGTTAGAAAAGAAAATATGGTCCCCCTTACAATGTATGGATGAGGCTAATGGGGGTGGAGAAAGTGAATGGATTCTATGTATAACCACCACAATTGGAGCGTAGATCAACTAGAAATGGACCCATGATCCTCCAACAATGGTGCAATCATATTCCTATCCATCCTCCACCATCATCACAATGATACACTTATCCATTGAGAACCAGGTAAGATTGATTGTGTCAATGTCCCATAAAAACCATCACCCAATACCCCTAATGGTTTATAAAAAGTGTACCATTGACATTGACTACGACATTGAACTTTGAAATAATACGTAGCATTATAAAATATGTAAAATACCTAGCTTCTCAATTCACAGTGTATTGGTATGTTAGAATGCATATGCACCACATGAATGCATTCCTGAAACTTGTGATGAGTGAAGGAATGTTGACAAGATTCTGTCCATTTTCTTATCAATTTACACCACATTTCCAGATAAAAATATATCATTATAGATTGAAATAATTTTTAGAGAAGAGGTTGTCATCGCTAGAGTAGCACAAGTGTGTCACTAATATGCTTGGGTATGATTATCATATCATCTATAATTAATTCAAAGAGAATGTGGTGGTGGATATTTTGTCTCAAAAATATGAGGAGGAAGGTTCTCTACCAACCTTATCCTTATCCATGCCTAATCGGCTCATGGAATCCTGCCAAGAATGGAGGACCAACGATGTCATTATTCACCTCATCCACAAGATTCAAGAGGACCTTAATCCACAACACATGGAAACAATATACCTTCAATTATAAAGCATGCATTTTTTTAATTTTAAATTTTAAGTTGAGACCCTGGGTGTTGGAGAAGTTATATTCATCTCCTACCACATGTAAATCTATCATTCACAACACCTATGAACATGCTAATAACATTTTCTTTTGGGAAGGCATGAAAAAAGACAAATACTTTTGTAGCCTCATGTGACACTTGTTAATGAAACAAAGGGGAGATATATAAGAATCTTCGGGAATTTGAACCACTTCCGATCCCAACCACTATCTGGACTGACAATCCAAGTGGATTTTATAGTGACCCTTTCGACAACAAACAACATCAAATTGAAATCATGGCATCATTCTATTGTCCTCAAACACAACAGTTCTCAATGCATAAGCACACAGACCTTCAACGGATACCATTTGAACAAATGTGTTCAATAATGATACCATCATTATTACTTAAAACCATGGACCTATGACCATAAATTTGGGTATGACATGTTGAGTCTGGACAACCAATTGATTCGAGGCATCCAAGAATATATATATATATTATATTCTTCTATATATATTCTTAATGGGATTATTCCCAAGCACGATTGACATTGTAAATGATTAGTATTCACCTCATAGTGAAAATGCCCACCTAAGCATTGAGTATCTTGGCATTATGGACATTGAGGTTCTATCTATTCATCTAATCTCTCATCATTAGTTACATTATTTGAATTGAATGTATATTTATGTAAGGCAATATTATTTCCTATTACCATTATGTTTGATTGCACCATAGCATCTTGATTATTTTTCCAATAGTATAATGTCTTCAATTGAATGTTGTAATGATGGATTTTTTTACACACAATTTACACAATTTTAGGAACATTTATATATCAATTCTTAATGGGATTATTCCCAAGCACGATTGACATTGTAAATGAGTAGTATTCACCTCATAGTGAAAATGCCCACCTAAGCCTTGAGTATCTTGACATTATGGACATTGAGGTTCTAACTATTCATCTAAGCTCTCATCATTACTTACATTATTTGAATTGAATGTAGATTTATGCAAGGAAATATTATTTCCTATTACCATGATGTTTGATTGCACCATAGCATCTTGATTCTTTTTCCAATAGTATAATGTCTTCAATTGAATGTTGTAATGATGGATTTTTTTTCAACATTTATTCAATGATGTTTTATAGAGAATGGTTTTGACCAAAAAAATAAACATCAGATTGAAATTTAGGGAAGATTAAAATGTATACTTTTCTTTTCTATTATCTGTACATAGTATCTTCATATTTTTGACTCCTAAAGTTCCCAAACTACCTTTGTACATTATTTCCACCAACATATATTTTGACATTCAATGGGTAGCAAGTACCCAAAATAATCTAAAACATAGTTGTATATCATGTAGAGTAGTAGGTTGTATGTATCTACATCCCATGTAGTCTTGGTACAAATCCAATAATTCTAAAAATTTGGGAATTCAAAGGAAGGATTAGAACTAGTATGGGAAGATATTGAAGGAGAACCATTAGAAATAGGGCATTGTTTGTGTGATCAACACTTGATTTCCATAGAATTGGTATGACAATCCAAATGAAAATAATAGCTATGAGATATTTTGTTGGTGTAAGGGATCTTGTCCCAATCTAGCATCCAACAACTATCTTAGCATCCTTGGTGAAAACATAGCGTGATGTCTATTGATGTTTCTTAATGTGCCAACACCTAAACTGATTTCCAACCAAATTCAAATATTCTACCCTCAATGCAAATGCATACACCTCCACTAAATTTTCAACTGAACTTATAGATAATGGAAATTTTAAAGTAGATTTTGGATGAAAATTCCAAGTGAGCAGTTCTTCACCACAAAACTCACCAAGACCCAATGAAGTTGAATTTAAAAAACCACTTCTACCCCATTGGTGGTTGTACAATATAAATACCCACAAATCATAAAGAGCGTTTCATTCATTGGATCTCCTTCCTAAACAATGTATGTGCATTTAGTGCTAAGTTTAGAATACAAGTAGTCACATATATAATCAAGAATCAAGACATCCATTTGTTAGAGGAAGGGATGCATTGTATGAGGTTCAAACATAAGTTGAATTGTATTTATGATGGAGGTCCATAGATAATCTTTCCAAAACTACCTCTTCATCAGCTCTATGTGTGGTAATCCATTTGTATTGAACATAAACATGAACATGTTCACATAGGCATATGGGAGTTGGTATTAGCAATGGAATGTGAAGGGATTAGATGCATAGGATTTGGGGATGCAAAGATCTAGGGGTATGCATAGTGGAAAACACATCTACATTCCACCTGGAATTTCCATGGGAAATGTGGGAGGGTGGAATGCATAGGAAAATGGTGTGTAGGAAGGAAATGTGGACCTCACACCTACAATGGAAAATGGGATGTTTTGGTGGAAGAGAGATAAATAATGATCAATCAAATTTAATGTGTCTATCCTTAAATGGACATCTTGGACATCATATTTCTTCATATCATACATATCTTCCCACTCTGACTATGTAAAAACAAATTGTGCTTGTTGAAAAACCATTGTAGCAGGTTCATCATGACCATATTGAATAATATCACCCTCTATATTCAAAGTATCCTCAAGTCTAAAATCCACAATATCCTTTGAAAAAGAAATATCACATACAACTTCTGCCTTTGAAAAAGGTTCTAAAAACATGTAAGGTACCCCATCTATTATAATAGTTGAAAACATAAGTATTGTAGAGAATAATAGCGGGACAACACAATAGATGAAATCAAAACAACAAAATAATACCTTTATTGATAGGAACCAATATTCACTTTCCTCTTTGAGGGGGAAACATCCAGCAGAGAAGCACTCTATTACAATAATTCTCAAGTCAAAAAATTCTCATTCCCTTGACTCCTATTTATACTAAATCTATCTACCAAAAGAACAATATAGAAGAATATCTTCTAGAATTAGAAACTTCGATTAGTTATTCTTACATTTGAATTATTTTTCCTTATTACTAGGCCTTATTAATATTGTCCTTTATTACATGGAAAATATATTATTCTACCTACATGACGGGTCAGGGATGTTAGGTCCCTAAAATTCCCTCCCCCTAAAAAAACAACCTTGTCCACAAAGATTGAGATGAGGAAATTGTTGCAGAATGGTAGTTGGCTCCAAAATGACATCTGATGGAGTTGTATCTTTCCACTGTACTAACACTTTCAAGACTTCTTGTGGCTGCAACCATATGGAGCCTTCTTCATCCAACTCGGGAAGATTGGTTTGAGTTTGGTACTTAGTTCCAACCACGTTATTTAAGCAGGAGACATGAAAAACATGATGAAGCTTAGAATGAATAGGAAAATATAACTGATAGGCCACCTGTCCCATGCACTTGAGAACTGTATAAGGACCATAAATTTGGGTGCCAGTTTCTGGCAACAATCATCCTTGAGTGAAGACTTCTTATAAGGTTGTAATTGCAGAAACACCTGGTCCCCTTCAGTGAATTGACATTCTGATTGACCTTTATCTTCTTGTTTCTTCATTTTATTCTGAGCCATGACCAAATTATCTTTGAGGGTACAGAGAATATCCTCTCAAACTATAAGAGTTTGGTCAACCACCTGGACCTTCGATACATTGGGCATGTATGAGAGAAATGAAGGTGGATTTTTTCCATGTACTTCTTCAAAAGGAGTCATGCGAGTAGTTGTATGGTAAGAAGTGTTGTACCAACATTCAAGTAGGGGTAACCATTGAGCCCACTGATGTTTCCTTTCATATGAAAAACACCTCAAATATGTTTCCAAACTCTTGTTAACAACTTTAGTTTGACCATCAGTTTGGGGATGATAGGTGGTGCTGAGATGTAATTGGGTGCCTTGTAGACTGAATAGTTCTTTCCAAAAATTGTTGGTGAAAGTGGGATCTCTGTCATAAACAATAGAATGAGGCATTCCATGAAGCTTGAAGATATGATCCATGAAAATTTAATCCATGATGGATGTGGTAAATGGGTGTTGAAGATCACATAAATGAGCATACTTTGAAGCACGATCAAATACCACCATGATGAATGAATTATTTCCCAATTTAGGTTAGCCAACAATGAAATCCATAGAGATATCCCTCCAAATAGTGAGTGGAATCAGAATCAATTGTTAGGTGCTAGGGGATTTGACTGTTTCTCCCTTGTTTCATTGACAAACATCACATTCTACCACAAAAGTGTGAACATCCTGTTTCATACCATTCCAGAAAAAAGAACGTTTGTTCTTGTCATAGGTTTTGGTAAACCCTGAGTGCCTAGCTGTGGGTGTGGCATGAAGCTCAAAAAGCACCATGGATTTAAGTTGTGATTGTTTACTTAAATACATACGACCTTTGTAGTGAATCTCATCATTGTGCCAAGAGTACCTTGGGGAAACTGGAGAATTGGCTTGCAATTATTGGATTAGACACAAAATTTGGGGATCTTGCAACCATTCTTGGTGAATAGTTTGGATCCAATTTGGTAGAATGCAGGAGAGGGAGAAAAGGGACCCTTTTTCTTCATATTTTCTTGAAAGAGAATCAACAACCACATTGTATTTTCCTTTCTTGCAAATGATCTCATAATCATATCCAAATAGCTTAGTCACCCATTTTTGTTTCTACGGGGATGAAAGATGTTGCTCCATAAAACACTTGAGGCTCTGATAATTTGTCTTAATTTGGAAGCATTAACCCAATAGATAAGGGTACCATAGATCCTTTGCATGCAAAATAGACAAAATTTCCTTTTCATAGATTGATTTTCCCAAATGTCGCACTGATAGTTGTTTGATGTTAAATGCCAAATGATGTCCATATTGCATAAGTAATTCTCCAATTCCACTCATGGAAGCATCGAATTCTACGACAAAGTCCTTTGTGAAGTCAGGAAGGGCTAGGACAGGAGTGGTGCACATAGTTTCCTTTAAGGCTTGAAAGTAATGATCAATTGTTGGAGTCCAAGTGAAATAATTATTTTTAAGGAGAGAAGTGAGAGGTGCCACAATATTTCCATAATTCTTAACAAACTTGTGATAATATCCTGTTAAATCCAGAAAACCATGCAATATTTTCAGAGTTTTAGGGTGAGGCCAATCCTACATAGCTTCAATTTTCTTAGGATCCACCCTAAAAACCACCTTTCCAACAATATGACCTAAGTACTCGACTTTTGAGGCTCCAAAATCACATTTATATTGTTTGAGGAAAAGTTGGTGTTGAGACAGTAGATGAAGAACTTGATCCACATGAGAAAGATGGGTTTTCCAGGTTTTACTATGGATGAGAATATCATCAAATAAAAGTAAGACAAAATGATAGAGAAAAGTATAGATTAAATTATTCATGAGGCTTTGGAAAGTGGAGGGATCATTACACAAGCCAAAGGAAATGACCAAGAACTCATAGTGTCCCTCATGAGTTTGAAATGAGGTCTTATGAATGTCTACCTCTTTCAAACATATTTGGTGGTAGCCAGAATGAAGATCAAGTTTAGTAAAGAACTGGGCACCACTTAATTCATCCAGTAGATCATCAATGACAAGAATGGGAAATTTTTCTTTGATGGTGAGTTTGTTGAGGGAATGGAAGTTAGGAAACATGCACCAAGATCCTTCTTTCTTAAGTACCATGAACATAGGAGAAGAGTAGGGGCTAGTACTAAGACGAATAATGCCAATGGCGAGCACTTTTTGAACAATTTTCTCAATTTCATTTTTCTGGGAAAAGAGATGATGATAGGGATGAACATTGGGAGGAAGGCTTCTGGGACGAGGGGAATGAAATTATCATGAACACCATAGGAAGGGGGAAGTCCCTGGGGATTTGAAAAAACAACTTGATGTTTGGAGAGGATGGATTGGAGGTCAGGAGGCATAGTGGCTGTCTCAGTGGCATGAATGGAATGGAGTCGTGCAATAATGTTGGAATGACCCTTTTGGAGGATATGTTCCATGTGATGGGAACTGATGATATCATGGGAACCAGGGATGATTTTAAGATGGAAATTTATTTTAAAATGTAAAAACCTTGGCGAATCTTATTAATCCTTGATATGTCAACTATAAATGTTTGGCGATATTTTTGTAAAATTATTCAAATTTCTAAGTATTTTATATAGTTTTTATAAAATTTTGGCGACTTTTAAGGTAAAATAATTTTATCCTATAGAATTTGGGCGAATCATTTTTAAAATAGCGAATCTCGTTTTTGGAAAATCCATGGAAAATTAGCCCATGAGCGAAATTTATCCCCTAAAATCATCCTTGATGGGAACCTGCTGTGATTCCTTGGAAATTATACTATTGGCCCTCTTGGTTGAATTTCATGGTTAATTCCTTAAAATCCATGAGAATGGGGCCCAAAGTATTTAACCATTTGACACCCAGCACAATGTCACAAGCACCCATGTCAATAGAAAACATATGAGATTTCATGTGGTACTGGCCAATTTTGAGATGCACATTTTCACAACACCCCGCACATTTCATGGACCTGGCATTGGTAATCATGATTTGAAAGTTGTTGACTGCTCAGATATAGTGATTAGTTTCTTGGGAAATGTGGTGATGAATATGATTATGGGTGTTTCCACTGTCAACAAGGATGTTGACCTTCTGATGCTTAATGTAACCAATTAGTGTGATGGTTTGAGGAATAGAGAAGCTAGTGAGATAATTCATGGAAATGATCGGTTCAACTTCTGGGGGGTCTGAGGGTGGAGTCAGGTCAGTTGGTTTAGGTGACTCTGCCATAGGGGAAGCCTCAACCTCTTCTTCAGAAACATCCTTAGTGATGGCCATAAAAATATTTTGTTCCTTACACTTGTGCCCAGGAAAATATTTTTCATCACAATTATAACAAATTCCCTTAAGTTGGCATTCAACCATTTCTTCCTAGGTCAATTTATTGATATTTAGTGGAGTGGAAGGTGGAGCAGGAGTGATTGGTTTAGGGCAAGGAATAAATGAGGGTTTTATGGTTTGAGAAGAGACAACATGTTGTGCTTCCTTAGTTGTTTTAGTAGCTTCCACCCAAATATGGGGGAGATCCATGAGGACATGGGAATGAATCTCATCCTTAATGCCATTGATAAAACATTCTAAAAAAAAACATCAAAAATTCCCTCTGTGCATAAATCCAATCGCTCAAAAGCAACCATAAAGTCTTCAATTGTGCCAGTTTGTTTAATCTTTGTCAAATGACCTAAATGGTTAGTGCCAATGTCAAAGTGTTCATAAATATCTACAATAAATTGTCTCCAATCCACATACCCTTGGGAGATATATTTTGTCCATTTCCAACGTTCTTGATCTAGATTAAGAACACCATACCGCAGTTTGGCCAACTCATCTGTAATGTCGTACAAAGATAAATAGTGTTCCATTTGAGTTTCCCATCTAATGGGATCTGAGGCATCAAATTTGTTCACATCCACTCATCGAAGTCGTAGGTCACGCTGAAATTGATGGGGATGAAAAGTATGGGAATTGGAGGAAGTTTCAACTTCAAGGTGAAAATGTGGGTCATATGAGGTAAGGTCTCCAGTAATATTCATCTTGGCGTAGATCTGGGCAACGAAGGATTAAAGCTGGGTAGAGAGGTCTTGTTTCAGGGTTTCCATTTTTTCATCTATGGTGGAGTGCATTTTGTTATTTATGGTGGTAATATTGGCACTGATTTTCCACACTTCCTTCTGGACCTCTGCGAAATTAGAGGACATGATATTGAGGTGAGATTCAAGGTCTTGGATACATGTGTGGTCCATAATGAAGTGGGGAATCAAAAAGGGGTGGGCGGGACAACAAAAAAAAATGGTTATGGGTGAAGGATATCACGACAACTAGGGTGATGAGGGGAATCCAATGGGGAAAGCCATAAATAAGGGGGCTAGAAGGGGGTCGGGTCTAGGGAAGAAAAACAAAAATTGTTGAAAAATGATAGGTATGACTGTGATCTGGGAGAAGAGAGGAATCCAATGGAATGGGGATCAAATAATGGTGTAGGTAGGATCGAGACTTTTTTTTTTTACTCCCGTGGAGTTATACTATGATCTAAAGAATACTATAGTATTGAAAGGCCCAAATTCTTAACAGGAAAAAACGTGTAGTAATTTCACAACCAGAATGCAGGAGGTAAAGTTGCACGACAATAGATCTTGTCTGTTTTATTTTTATTTCCATCCCAGGTGTTAGGGGATTCATGGTTTCTACAATCATGGTTTTTCCCTCTATTATAGATATTTTATATACGTGCGGGGTCCAACAATAGTTCTCGACCCAATATCTTAGGTCCCCAAATAAGGAGGCTAGATTGTGCCCTTAGCCGTACTACTCAACTACCCAGGTACTAGAGAGTATCTCCCCAAGTGTTGTTCTCAATGGCACTATAGCAGTCAGGTGGTCGATTGATTTATCTATGGATGGCTTTAGGATATCCAGGTCGGTTCGTATACAGGTGTTGTATGATACGATACCACTTAAAGGGGTACCAACAAGGGTTAGAAGGGTGGACAATAATATGCACTTAAGTAACACTTGAAGTTACTGCGTGTATGCTTCCTTGACCATGGATTTATGTGTTGAATGATAGATCTATGTAGCTTTAAGATGTTGAAATATGTCTCTACCCTGAAAAACAATAACCCACAATTTTCTGCCAAGGAAAGTGCTCTGATACCACTTGTGAGGTACCAAATCTATTATAATAGCTGAAAAAAGAAATATTGAAGAAAATAACAGAAGAAAAAAACAATAGATGAAACCATAACATCAAAATAATACCTTTATTGATAGGAAAAAATGTTCACTTGCCTCTTCGAGGGGGAAACCTCCAACAAAGCAATGCTCATTTACAATAATTATCAAGACAAAAACTTCTCATTCCCTCGACTCTTATTTATACTAAATCTATTTACCAAAAGAACAATCTAGAGGAATATCTTCTAGAAGCGGAAGTTTCTATTAGTTCTTCTTACAATTGACATATTCTTCCTTATTACTAGGCCTTATTAATATTGGCATTTATTACATGGAAAATATATTATTCTACCTATGTGAGGGGTTAGGGAGGTTATATCCCTAACAAAATGTATCGGTGAAAGTGTCATTAATATCATCAAAGAAAGTTATGGACATAGCAAGCATAGGCCAAAACCAATCATTAATTCTCCCACTAGTGTCCATAAAAAAAACTGAACTTTCACCTTGTCTTCTTGAATGAGGAAAATATCACACACAATCATAATCATTTCCGCTTTTCAAATAGGGTACTTTGTTGCATTGCATGAAAGATTGGTAATTTCTATACTATAAAATTAGTCATTGAATATTGTTTACCTGGAAACATAAGAACAATCCTCTCTCACCAATATTCCATGGCATTATTATTTGTGTTTTAAGTAGCATTAAGGTTTTTTGGATCAACCAAATAATATTCTTGTATGGATGCCATTAGATCTTGAAAAGTGTGTTCATACCTCATCCATCCATATAGTGAGCCTTTCGACAACAAACACCATCAAATTGAAATCATGGCATCATTCTATTTTCCTCAAACACAATAGTTTTCAATGCATAAGTAGCCAAACCTTCAACACATACCATTTGAACAAATGTGCTTAATAACGATACCATCATTATTACTTAAAACCATGGACATATGACCATAAAATTCGGTATGACATGCCGAGTTTGGACAACACATTGATTTGTGGTAGCCACACACACACACACACACACACACACACACACACACACACATATATATATATATGCACACATGCCCAACAACAAGAAGGATATGCCTCTAATTTCACACCACCCAAGCAATAATGACCCAATTCATCAATGTGTAATTACACTATAGGTAAGCGATAAAAAAAAGGTTTGTTGGATCAACCAAATAAGCTATAGGGCTGTTGTCCACCTCTATCAAATATAAGCAACCCAACCAACTCTTGAATTTTTTCATTATTGTATTAGGCAATTATGGCTTCATGCCAAAAGGATTTCCGATTATAACTCAATTAACCATTTTTATACAAGGTTGTATCTTACTCTATGTGCATTCCTATGTATATAATAAAGGAGTGGTGGATGAGACTATTTCAACCTTCCAGGATTATGCACATATATCATAAATTTGATGCGTAAATATACTTTGTAGAAGACACCATAAACCAAATATGCACTTTTCAAATATTCAAGCATGTGTTATGGCCTAAATATGTGAATGGAATGTATGACGACATCATATTGTTCATGTATGTAACTTCTTAGGCATGTTGGAAATTTTGTGGACAACATGTTTATTCCACTAGTGTAAGCCAAAAACTTTCACATTCACCACTAATTCATAGCATGATGCACATAACAATGTTGGGTATGCATGCAACCCTTCAAACAATTTATGGGAATCAATAAATATACACCCACAAAGATCTAAACCTGTAATAGGATGGAAAAGTAATTTATACTACTTAGGCATGAAAAGTTCATTTCCCATTAAATACCAAATGTTGAGCACCCACAATATTCACAATCAATTCTAGGCATACATTCATTTGCAAATGAAAGAGTAAAATTCTATGTAAGGGTCTCAATAACTAGTAGGAAATCACTACCTCCTTCAAGTCTATTTCTCATTCAAGAGCACTATCCAACCATAAAAAAAACATGCATAGGTATGAACTCTAAATCACACATTTCCTTCATTCACCAATCCATACAAAATGTTATTCAAGGCTACAAATTATCTGTAAACTAAATATTTGACAAAGTAGCCCATTAATGCAAACATAATAACCTCATCACGACATGAAACCAATGCTATCGAGAGCATAGTTTTTCCATTATTTTTTAAGTGAAACACAACCTATCATGTCCATAAACCAAGATACTCATAGTTTAATCAAAGGAAATAACCCATGCCATGACTTCATGCTCAAAAAACCACAAAATTGATTAGGAGCAATGAGCTACCAACATAGTTTTCCATGGCTAAATTGGTGTTTGCAAAGTTTGGGAAAGGACATACAAAGAGCAAGAAATTTGTGGTATTTTCCCCCAAGATTGCAATAATATGAACTTTTGGGGTTTGACCCAAAAATGGTCAATGCTAATGTGCCAAGGAGGGGATAGGTTCAAGATTCAAAGCTTGGAAACTTCACAATTATATAGATAAACAAGTGTTGTGGCCAAGTGTAAATGCCATGGAAAAACAACAATGGGTTGTAAATGGCACATGTAAGCACAATTGTGAGGTTTTTTACATCCATGCCAAAATTATAAGTGTTAATATGATAAGTACAAGTCAGTATGAAAATATGTCTTTAATTGCACCTGAATTCATTCCCTTGCAACAACTAATGCTATCATATACCGATCAAACCATAGGTAAAAATACTACTTGATGTCCAATTCTAGTATTTGAAGTAATCCTTGATACAAGTGCATCCTCCATGGCTTGGTTGAGAACATAAATAATTTCACAAGTCCACAACTCTTCCTCAATTAAGCAACCACTAAAATTGGAGGTTCGTGTTATTTATGAGATCTAGGATCTCTTTCAATTCTTGTGAACTGAAAAAAGAGAGACAAACTTGAGAAAACAACTTGAATCTTCACCCAAAAATATATATATGTGTATGTTGTGCCCTATATTGACCTTGAGAGCATGGGAAATGTCCACAGAAGGAGCACAATTCCACCCTTAATATATCTAGAGTGAAGTCTCAACAAAAGGTTGAATGAGCCAAGAATTATGGTAAGGGAATATGTGCAAATAAGGAAAATTGCTACCATTGGATCTACATGGAGAGACACAATCGTTTCAGGCCAATCCATGCAAAAAAATGACATTAACTCCAAATTCAAATATGGTGTATGGAAAATTGTTGGAGCACATTTGTTTCCCACTATTAATTACAAAACCCTTTTGCAAACTCCAACTATCATATCCATATATTTTCCAAGTGCTTGAACCGTGTCACAAATAATTGCCAAGAACATGAACTATGAAAACAAGTACTTGCCAAGTATGTCAACAAACTCCCAAGTATTTTCAAAAGATATGAACCACATTCCAAAATTGCCAAGTATATAATTTCCACGTCTATAGTTAGCATTATTACCATTTTATTCTAGTTTGAAGTAAGGCTAGGACTCAAGGTCATATGCTTTATCCTCCATTAAGTGTAAGTGTCGAAATAACTTGTACCTTGAATACTTTAAGCATTGCATTGTAACTTTAAAATAGGTAGTGGTACATTTTCTTGCACACTAAAATTTTCATTTGTTTTTGCCAGGTATCCATAACAACCTTAAATAATAATCACAATCATGAGTAATCATAAATGAAGCATGCCATAAAATTATTGACATTAAAACATATTAGCATAATCATTATACAAGACATAGATGAATTGGAGCATGAGAATTAAACCTAAATATATATAACTCAATAACCTTATCATCCCATCACTTAAGCACAAATTAGGAAGTGGACCCTATAGTAGACGAAGGGAATGGGAATTCTACCTCTTTGGAGGAGCAAGAGTTTGAGGATAAGACATCACTTTTTCATCTATGTGACTGGGAAGAACCAAAATCAAAATATAAATCATCATGTCAATCATACAAATCAATTGAAATTAAAAATGAAATAACAAATCAAATACCTGGATATTTGATGGTTGTCCTTATATGATATTCATTTAACACTGCTCCAATAGATCCCCTCTAGTAGTTGTTCTACTAATTTAACCAAGACATAAAGAATCAACAAAATAATAAAATGAATTAACAAACATTTTTATGACTAAATAATGATTAAAAATACTTGAGTGCATGAAGACTTGAATGAGATCCTATTGGTTTTGAAAATAATTTATTGGAGTAGTCTAATCTTGGAGCAAACCTCCCTCGATTCGACGGAGCAACAACAAAGTCAAGACTGACTTTGTTGTTTCTCTGTTAGATCAAGGGAGGTTTGCTCCAATATTATCCAAGTCCTAATTTATTCCTTACTAAACATGGCAAACCACATGAAGGTGGAAGCTTTTACGACCCCTTCCCCCCCTCACATCACTCTCAATTCCCAGTACCCAATCTATCTATTAGAAAGTAGTTGAAAGAAACACATTAAGATTCATAAATAGACACTAGCAAAAAAACAAATTCATAAATAATGTTCGGTTCATAAAGAAACATATAGCAATCATTCATTAACATATAACATTCATTCATTCATTCATTAATCATACACACAAAATAATTCATCTCAATAAATTTTATCATCAAAAATATGTTTTGACAGTATGGTACATGATTTTTCTAATTATATAACTTGTACAATCATTTCTTTTTTGGTTTCTTTATTTTTGAAATGAATTCAGAAAGGATTTCGTCATTTCCTTCTTCCCCTTTATTTGTTCTTGCATATGCATGTCTTATTCATGACTTGTTCATGTACTCACGACGTCGAAGCTTCTATAGAGGGGTGCGCATCATTAGCTGCAATAAGAAATAAATGTTAAGTTGATATTTTTTGTTATTATTATTACAAATATTTCATTAATAAAAAGAGCATTAGAGTTTTATTTACCTGCTTAAGTAGCAGAGGCAAGCATAGTAGTTTCAGATGTGGCCATATGTTCCTCTTCTTGTCTAGCCTCATTCTCTACATGCTCTAGAGTTTAAACAAGAAAGGTTATAATTAATACACCATTTGCAATTAAAAAATTTTAATTGTAATCCATACTAATTTTTTTATAGCACATTGTTGGCATCCCTACATGTTTTTTCTGTTTTTTAATGAAAAATAACACCTCCTATAGCTGCCATCACCTCATCCTGTAAATATCACTATTCGAGGGTGATTATTGGGTTATAAAAGGATGTTTGATTACTCTTGTTTTATTTTTTATCTTGTGTTTTCATGCTTGATTCATGACTGTAAGCATGAATCAAGCATTAAAACTTAATTTTGCATTATAACCCTATCCAAAGCTTGGTTTCCAAAAGGTTCAATATGCTTACATCTACCTCATGTCTCTTACTTGAATGATTTTTTGAGTTTATCAAATATCGATATAATAATTATTTTGTTTTGCATATTGGATTTGTAAGCTTATGTGTTTGAATCCTTTGTAAATCAACTATTATACCAAAAATCAATTTGCATTTTGAATTGTTAAAACATATCCTTTCCAACCCTTTGCAAATCGATTATATCCATTGCATATCGTGGGAATTAAACACACCAGAACCATATCATGTACTTCATTTTGGTTGGAAGGATGAAGTGACATGCTTTTCATTACAATTTAAGGGTTTGTGTAGTGCTATGTCCTCGAGGATTTCATTGCCAGAAGTGTTCACACTCCATAACTGAGACTTTCATGTGTATGCTATGATCGCACATGTTTTCTGATTATTTTGTTTTCATGGTATCCACTCAGACTTATCCCTTTTACTCATACCATCCAAACCTAGAACCTTTTTGAGTCACCCCTGCTGCATTATGGCACCTGTGAAGTGAATCCAACCAAATGACTCTGAGTTTTCTGTTTTTAAAACCCAATAATTGCATGCCGGAGACATGTTTTTGTGGGAGCATTTCTGAGCAAACCGTTACGAATTAGCCAAAACCCTTTAAAAACCATTCCGGAAATGGGGTCATTTACCTTCATGGTGGGCATATTCTTAAGAAACGATACAGTTTCAGAGATACAACTCGTTCTTTGGAGGGAAAAATATCATAATTTCTTTGCGGCTGAGGTAAGCGTTTTTGTGTGTTTTGCTTAGAGATCCAAGATTTTTATTGGTTTTGCTGGGTTCCAAGTTATATATGCCCTTCCTTTGTTTATGAGAATGCAATAGAATTTTCCTCTCCATCTCAATAAAAATTCCAACTCTTGCATGTCTAACCCTGTTGTCGAAAAACTGTGTGTTCATCCACAAAAGGACTATGCTATCACAGATCTACTCTCTGCTACAATTCAAAACCCATTAGGAGAAAGCCACGGTATAATTTTATGTTCAGAAAATCATGGGAGGAAGTCTTATATGTATTAAAGGATAAAAACCCTCATATTAATGAGTATGATTAGGGTTTCATTAACAAATCAATAATTCGGTTTTAATTTGGCAAACAAGAGGATTAAGCAGGTTGGATAGTACTCAACGAATTTCATTACTTTAAATTCGGATTTATTCAGTGTCTCTTTGACAGATTGCTGGAATAGTAAATGGTTTTTTTTGTTTTGATTATGTTTTAAAAAATAAAAGATTTCATTTTCAATTTTTGTTATTTTTTTTACTATTTTAGACTAGCTACAAAAACCTGTAGCTTATCTTTTTCTAAAAATTAGTTTGTAGCCAAGTCAATTTCTTATATAAAATTTAGGAATTGTTAGTTAATAAAATATTTGACTAGCTCATTTCGTTTTTTCAGGATAGGATGTATTTGATTTTGATCTTATGGGATGGAGCATGCTGGACTTAGTTGATTAGCTATCTCCTTTTTTCTTATTTTGTAAATAGGAGAAAACTTTCATAAATTTTGAAGATATAGTTTGATAATGAGTGGCTTTAGGCCCTCTATATTTGTAACTTTTAGATGTTTTTGAGATCTGATCCCATCTTAGAAGATATGAAGTTTAGCTTTCATAAAATCTTCAAATACTCCATATTTTGTAATGGAAATCATCCTGAAAGAGAGCAGAAGATGGGCGAGTGATTCCAAGACTTAATGAAACAACATATATGCATTTTGGCTTTAGCCTTTTGTTAATGATGTTTTCATTTATGTTTTGTTAATCCTAATACATTAATGGGTCTGATAGCTTTAGAATTAATGATCTACTATGTTTGAGATATTTATATTATAAATATCGTCTATAATTTGCTGCTCTAGATATAAATACTATGATCATAACTCCAATTAGAATGATAGGATTTATCTTTAAATTTAATTGAATGATGAAATGCATAAGTTACTTTCAGATTTATCTTGCTTTAATTATGTGCAATTATAAGATCACAGGGTTATATCTGTGTTTCCTCCTCTGTCATTAAACCTAAACTGACAATATATGTTTTGAATTTATTTAGAACAGTCATAAATTTCATTGCAGATTTCTATCTTGGACGTGGATGTTCTTCACTCATACAGACGCTTGGATACACCTCACTAACTAACAAACAGGTTAGCTCTTTTTTTATTTATTAATTCTTTCATTTACATATTAATGAAACTAGAATGTATGGTTCAACTTTTGACTACCCACAGGTTTGCGTTTCATAGTTTATTCAAGTCAAGATTAGTTAGATTTATAAAGGAAAACAAAAAATATTTAAATGTGCTTTCTTTATCTACTTCTTAACATAAATAATTTTCGCATTTGATTTTGTAAGTTTCGATTAAAACTTCCAATTTGTAAATGATGTACATAAGTGATATTTGTATATTTTTTTCTACAATAGTTATATTAGAGCATATGTACATATATAATATATAGTTGTTAGCATTATTTTAGTTATTCCTTTCTTTTCGTTTTCTTTTTAGGATTTTAGATTGGCTAACGGAGCCATTAAACCCGTCAGATCGAGTTACACCAAACAATTTGGGTTATTTAGACAACCTCGAACCAAACTCATTATGCCAGTTGACGGACGATCAATTTCACCCGTCAACAAATGGCGCTAAAAGGAGGGTCGACTGACAAGAAGGCCTTGTAGGATCCTTTATTTCGAATATATTAAATTTCCCCATGGCTTCCCAAATCACTGTGTTGTAACATGATTTCCACTTCTCATTACCCATTGTTCCCAACGTGGCAATCTCACGCTTGTCCAAACTCACCTTTGATGGTGGGGGCGATGCATCTGCTAAAGACCACCTTAACAAGTTTTGGTGCAAATGCATCAAACATGACATTTTTGATTTAAAAGTTTTGTGTAGATTGTTCTCTTTTACTTTTAGAGGTCGGATTAAACATTGGTTTGAGTCTTTTCCAACATATCACATTTTTGATTGGTTTCAATTTGTAGATGAATTTTCAGATGCTTTTGAAATCTATGATTACAATCAATTATGTGAAAAATTTCAGACTTTGTTAATCAATGACAATTCATCTCCTAAAGGCTTTTCAACAAGAATCCATCATGTTCTCTGTAAATTTAATCTTGATGACATGTCGTTTGTATCAAATCGCCTCTATGATGCTTGCATCCCCTTCATCAAGTCATGTTCAATTGCGAATGACGAACCAGTTACAAATCCTATCACTCAATTGCGAGAAGAATTTTGTTCACGGGATGAGAAGAATCCATCCGAAAATTTTGAACAAGCAAAGGAGGTAGAACCTATTGAAAAGGTTCTTACTGACAATCAAACTTGTTTTTCCTATGAATCATTGTATACTCATTCCTCGACCATTGTTGAATAAGATTTGATGTTGGGTCAAGGTGAATGTCTGTATTCTTCAAACTTATGCTCTAATCAATACTTAAACTCAGTTATTGAAGAACACTTAGGTGAGGAAAATAATCTTAAGTATTCTAACATTCCCAAGAAACTGATTAGAGATGTAAATATTCAATTGGAAGAAGAAACCTTAAACCTTCATCCTCAAAATGTACTTTATTCACAGGAGAGACTAGACGTTTGTCATGAAAGTTTTGAATTATCTATCATACATGAGGAAAATCTAGATGATCATATTATGTCGAAGAATTTATTAGCAAGACAGATTGAAAGTTTTAAAGAAAGTGAAGAGAAATGTCTTGAGAATACCATTGTTAAATATCATAGCTCAGGAGATTTTTTTCATGTGCTTATTTCTGTTTCCTTTTACTTTTTATACCCTGATCTCTTCTTAGATTCTGGTGGACTTGATACTTTACCCACAACATCCTACTCTTTTTCGCCACAATCATATCCTTTCGATATGCCAAGATTTGGTGAAATTAATTCCAAACATAACATTTATAAAGTCAGATTTGACGTTCTTTTCACTTTCATCACTCACATGGGAAAAAAGACACGTTGCAAGATGATTTTACACAATTGGTTTTTGAAAAAGACAATGCACTCTCTCTTATGGAGATCAAACATTCTGCATTGCATATTCGCTCTTTGATTAGATCAAATTTTAATGTTTATGCTTCACATTTTGGAATGATCAATATCATCAAAGGAAGCATTCAAACCAATAATCTAATTGATTTCATGAATCCTCTTATGATGTGTTCCCCTTTGATATATCCATTTCATCAAAGTCATAATTTCCATCCTAATATTTATAACAGGATCTTAAAATGGCTTGAAGATTCATATCTAAAAAATCTTCATAATAAAGCTAAAATTGTGCTTACTTTGTTTTTTTCCCAAATATCTAGAAAGTAAGCATGACATATTTCCTTTAGATCCTCCATGTGAAGAAATTAATGAGCACTTGGAGAATTGTCAGGAGGACGAGGCATTTCATCCTTGGCTGATGGTTATTCCAGGTTCCCATAATATTGATAAGTTTTCCAAACTTAATTACACTCTTCCATGCCATTATGACTTATATCATGACAAGATTGGAGAATGGTTGGAGGTTTCATACATCAAGAAATTTCAAAAAAATGGTAAGGTTGTGCTTGCTTTGTTTTTAAAAGAATATATAGGAGGTAAGCATAACACATTTCTTTTGTATCTACAAATACTACATTCTTATGTTTTGATTTTCGACTTTCTACACCTTTTAGGATTGAAGATGTTCTTGTGGATACACTGGAAATACGATTTTACTTAGTGTTTTTCATCTGTCTTAGTAGTTTAGAGTAGGTTTAGGAATAGTTTTCCTTTAGTTTTAGTTCTCAATGTTTCTCTTTGTAATAATGTAGTTAATGAACACAAGTGGGTGCACCAAGAGAACCGTCATATGAAAGTCCACTTTGACCCTTTTCTCTCAGGTTTTCGTTGAACATTTCTTTTCAAAAATGCAGTATCATCATGAAAATTTTAAATGAAAAGTAAAGAGATAAGTAAATCTGAACTATCAATTCAGCCCTGAACCAAGGTGTCGCGAGTAGGACCGCATTCATATTAATGGGGATTTTTCTATTTTCTTTAGTCTCTCAAGAGATTTTTCACGTGATGATTCCAGATCCACCTCTCTGTACATGTTTTTTCTGTTTTAGTTTTCTTTTTAATTTTTAATTTTGGTTCTTTTAATTTTGCTTGTTTTCACTGATTTCTGGTTGAACTTATGTCTGTGTCACCTTTTAGTTCATGAAAGGAAACCAAAATGCCTCATCATGAAGCAACAGTCAAGATCTTCTTAGAGCATCAATGTTGTAAATTGTCGAAACACAGACTAGCTAAAGAAACTTTATGTTTGAAATAGGTTTTCTCATTTCACTTTATAATCATGATTAGACAAGAACATCATTAAATCTCTTTACGCTGTCCCTATTTTTAAAGAAAATAGCTAAAGTATGCCTTCCTGTCCTCGAAAAATTAGTCTCATCAGAAAAATAATTTCAGATCATAATGAAGGTTATCAAGCAAAAAATAAAGGCTGAAAAATATCAAGTATTCTGAAAACTGAAATTTTCAACATCACCCCACTCTTATGAAGATCATTAAATTTATGTCAAATTGTAAATAATTTCTAGAGAGTTGTGGGAAGTGTTTGTAAACCCACCAAGATACTGAACAGGTCTGCTGGAAGCGAGTAAATGCATGCATGATGCCAAGACAACTTCGTTGGGGTATTGAACAGGCCTACTGGCAGTGAAGCAATGTTGGGTCCAAGAAAATTATCAGGTATACATTTTGATATTGGTCATAAGTGCCCTTCATTTTGAATTGAAATTTATTGGACAGGGTAGAGGCGTCAGAGTGGTTTAATTGACATCCCTTCCGAGGCTATGGATGCTTGCTGGTAGCAGTGGCCCTGTGAATAGTATCAGAGCCATTGGATTGAGTATCGTTGCTCTCATAATTAAAATTTGTCACCAGATTTCATTTGAATAGAAAGACATCTGAAGCTGAACTGTATGATGATTGTTGGAATTTGATTTAGATGCTTGATTTCCTTCAACTGTTCTTTAATATTTAATCATTCTTAATCAGTCCTGACATGAACTCATTGGTGATGCAGAGATAGCTGCTTCTCCCAGTAAGTCGCCAATGTTGGCAGCCCTACATGTTTTTGCTATTTTTTAATGACAAATAAGACCTCCTATAGTTTCCATCACCTCATCCTATAAATATCACTATTCGAGGGTGATTATTGGGTTATAAAAGGATGTTTGATTACTTTTGTTTTATTTTTTATCTTGCGTTTTCATGCTTGATTCATGATTGTAAACATGAATCAAACATTAAAACTTAATTTCGCATTATAACCCTATCCAAAGATTGGTTTCCAAAAGGTTTAATGTGCTTACATCTACCTCATGTCTCTTACTTGAATGATTTTTTGAGTTTATCAAATATCGATATAATACTTATGTTGTTTTTCATATTGGATTTGTAATCTTATGTTTCTGAATCCTTTGTAAATCAACTGTTATACCAAAAATCGATTCGCATTTTGAATTGTTAAAACATATCCTTTCCAACCCTTTGCAAATCGATTATATCCATTGCATGTCATGGGAATTAAACACACCAAAACCGTATCCTGTACTTCATTTTGGATGGCAGGATGAAGTGACAGTCTTCTCATTACAAGTTAAGAATTTGTCTAGTGCTATGTACTCGGGGCTTTCATTGCCAGAAGTGTTCAAACTCCATAACCGAGACCTTCATGTGTATGTTATGATCGCACAGGTTTTCTGCTTATTTTGTTTTCATGGTATCCACTCAGACTTGTCCCTTTTACTCATACCATCCAAACCTAGAACCGTTTTGAGTTGCCCCTGCTGCATTATGGCACCTGCGAAGCGAATCCAACCAAATGACTATGAGTTATCTATTTTTAAAACCCCGTAATTGCATGCCAGAGACACGTTTTTTCCGTAACATTTATGAGCAAACCATTAAAAATTAGCCAAATCCCTAAAACCCATTTCAGAAATGCAGTAATTTACCTTCATTGCATGAATATTCTTCAGAAACGATACAGTTTCAGAGATACAACTCGTTCTTTGGAGGGAAAAATCTCAGAATTTCTTTGCGGCTGAGGTAAGCGTTTTTCTGTGTTTTGCTCAGAGATCCAAGCTTGTTATTGGTTTTTATGGGTTCCAATTTATATATGCCCTTCCTCTGTTTATGAGAATGCAGTACAATTTTCCTCTCCATCTCAATAAAAATTCCAACTCTTGCATGTCTAACCCTGTTGTCAAAAAACTGTGTGTTCATCCACAAAAGGACTATGCTATCACATAACTACTCTCTACTACAGTTCAAAACCCATTGGGAGAAAGCCACGGTCTGATTTCATGTCTAGAAAATCATGGGAGGAATTTTTATATGTATTAAAGGATAAAAACCCTCCTATTAATGAGTATGATCAGGGTTTCATTAACAAATCAATAATTCGGTTTTAATTTGGCAAACAAGAGGATTAAGCAGGCTGGATAATACTCAACCAATTTCATTATTTTAAATTTAGATTTATTAGGTGTCTTTTTGGTAGATTGATGGAATAGTAAATGATTTTTTTTGTTTTGATTATGTTTTAAAAAATAAAAGATTTCATTTTCATTTTTTGTTATTTTTTTTACTATTTTAGACTAGCTACAAAAACCTGTAGCTAGCTACAAAAACCTGTAGCTAGCTACAAAAACCTGTAGATTATCTTTTTCTAAAAATTAGTTTGTATCCAAGTCAATTTCTTATATAAAATTTAGGAATTGTTAGTTAATAAAATATTTGACTTGCTCATTTCATTTCTTCAGGATAGGATGTATCTGATGCTCATCTTATGGGATGGAGCATGCTGGACTTAGTTGATTAGCTATCTCCTTTTTTCTTATTTTGTAAATAGGAGAAAACTTTCATAAATTTTGAAGATATAGTTTGATAAAGAGTGCCTTTAGGCCCTCTATATTTGTAACTTTTAGATCTTTTTGAGATCTGATCCTATCTTAGAAGATAGGAAGTTTAGCTTTCATAAACTCTTTAAATACTCCATATTTTGTAATGGAAATCATCCTGGCAGAGAGTAGAAGATGGATGAGTGATTCCAAGACTTAATGAAACAACATATATGCATTTTGGTTTTGGCCTTTTGTTAATGATGTTTTCATTTATGTTTTGTTAATCCTAATACATTAATGGGTCTGATAGCTTTAGACTTAATGATCTACTATGTTTGAGATATTTATATTATAAATATCATCTATAATTTGCTGCTCTAGATATAAATACTATGATCATATCTCCAATTAGAATGATAGGATTTATCTTTGAATTTTAATTGAATGATGAAATGCATAAGTTACTTTCAGATTTATCTTGTTGTAATTATGTGCAATTATAAGATCACAGGGTTATATCTATGTTTCCTCCTCTATCATTAAACCTAACCTGCCAATATATGTTTTGAATTTATTTAGAACATTCATAAAGTTCATTGCATATTTTTCTTTTGGACGCGGTAGTTGGATGTTCTTCACTCGTACAAATGCTTGGATACACCTCACTAACTAACAAACATGTTAGTTGTTTTTTTATTTCTTAATTCTTTCATTTACATATTAATGAAACCAGAATGTATGGTTCAACTTTTGACTACCCACACATCTGCGTTTCATAGTTTATTCAATTCAATATTAGTTAGATTTATAATGGAAAACATAAAATATTTAAATGTGCTTTCTTTATCTACTTATTAACAGAAATAATTTTCGCATTTGATTTCGTAAGTTTTGATTAAAACTTGCAATTTGTAAATGATGTACATAAGTTATATTTGTATATTTTCTACTACGATAGTTATATTAGAGCATATGTACATATATATTATATAGTTGTTAGCATTAGTTTAGTTATTCCTTTCTTTTCATTTTCTTTTTAGGATTTTAGATTGGCTAATGGAGCCATTAAACCCGTCAGAACGAGTTACACCAAATGGCTTGGGTTATTTAGACAACCCCGGACCAGACTCGTTCTTCTAGTTGACGGATGGTCAATTTCGTCCGTCAACACAGATGAAATACCTCTAGTACCGAGTTTCACACCACCTTCATTGGGTGGCTCTCCATCATCACTAGGATGTGTTTCGCTAGTGTGAAAACATGTTTCTTCATTGGTTGCCTACTTAAAACAAACAAACACATTGCTTTATGTCCAAAAATAATAATCAATAGATTGTACAAGTAATAAATTATAAATAATATTTGTTGATTATATTTACTTGTGTGTCGTTTTGAGTGCCAAAAGGTTGTGTTTCCTCAAGATTGTTTTGCATTCAACCATGGTTTGAAAACCATTCTTGAAATTAAGCTTGAGGTCTTCCTCTGTTGGATCTTGTTTGAAATCCAAGCCCTGCAATTTTTCATAAGAACATGAATTTTTCTTCTTCTATGCAATTAAATTAAAATTGTTAACAATATATTATTTGGATGCAATTGATTTTTTTATACTTACAATTCGTACGACCAATTTCGAGTAACCACCCAGGACAAGTTTGTGTTTCCCATGTTTTACTATTTTGGCCTTGGTGGATTTGGATGTGTTTGAGTGTCTA
>SNQJ01S0012143.1:151259-199977 GCA_010110895.2 Picea sitchensis
GCATCCTCAAGGTCACAAACCTGCACACTCAATAAACTGAGTCAATAGCACCCGTTTACATGAATAGTAACACATCATATCATCTGTCAATCACATCATAATCAAATATCATAGGTCTAACATAAAAAGGGTCCAGATCACTTGCGAGCAAGTGTCCTCAAAGAATAAGTGTCCTCAGTGCGCCAGAGCGGGATGTTACACTTTCCTTCTTTTCAAAGCATATTCTCATTTGCATATTCCTATAGGGCCTTCCACTCCCTCTCAAGAATCATTGGAGGACACTCATACTTAGGTTTCTTTTGTAGATGAACCCTATATTGGTCCTGCAGATATTTTAAATATTCACCTGCTTTTGAGGAGACTCAAGATTTGTTTAAGGAACCCTCACCAAATAGACCAACCAACTTGTTAATGAGTTCATAATTTAACTTAGAACTTTGGGAATTCCACCTTATGTGTATGGTGGGCCCAAATTTATGCATGGTCAGGTCATTCATGCATTTATAAAATTTATTGTTTTCTGCAAAACAATATTATCATTAGTTTAAAATAATTGCACATTATACATAAATTTCAATTAGATTGTACATAATAACTAAAACACATCTTAAATACCTGGAAGCTTTTGTATTTTCAGAGGGATGAGCTCATTGTTTACAAAAAAGGTAACCGATAGTGTTCCCATGCTAGTGACATGAAAATATCCAGGAAATAATGCTTAAAAATGTGCAATTCCATGTTCTGCATCCACAACATTCTGTGCACATTTTGGCATGTGTTTATTAGGGTCGGGTGTAGTACCGACATCAACCCTGCGGGGTGTACTAGTATGAGTGAGTGGTGTAGTACCGACATCGAAATCCACCCTAGGGGGTGTACCTGCATGATGTTGTGTCGATGTAGCAATGACTTTGGTACCAACACCAACCTCCATAGGCACATCTTGGGGATCAAAATCCTGCAAAAACTCCTATAAAAATAATGATTTTTTTATAAAGTATTTGTAAGAGTATAAAAATTAAAATACAAAATAAATAAATGGGATAATTAAAAATCTGTCTTACCCCATAGTGATGAATTTTTTCCATCAAGGATTTAAGTCTTTTATTTATCTCCTATGTTGATCCAAATTTATCAAGGAATGCAAAAAATACATAAATAACCATGAATACAAAGATGCAACATAAATAACACTTCATTTCATTAATATCAAAGAATTGAAATTTGTTTAAAACATAATATAAATAAACTAGCTAGGGCATAGGATCTTATCTCCAAGAAGACATGTGGCAACTATAGGCCTCTGAACTATGTGTTACAATAAGGCTCGAAGGCCTATATATTATTGAGAAACAATGGAAACCCTCAAAATACAAAAACCTAACCCTAGGAGATGAAACAACAAAATATGGGCCCCGTCGGGGTAAATTGGTACATCAATTTCCTGGGGTCGTAACTTTTGCATACTATCTTCGTTTGACGCATATGATACATCATTAGAAATATATATCTAAGGAATACAACTGATCATAGCGAATATCATGGTCTTGAACAAAATAATACTCTTCGAAGGTTGATTCCAAAAAAATGTCGTTTAGGGCCTCAAAACGACTCTGGAAGTTCAGGACATGAAAAACTGCCAAAAATAGTAAATTGTGCTACAATTAAGGAAACTAAAAAAACTGAAAGAAAAAATGGTGGTGGTCCAAGTGGAATAGGTGGGTTGCCACCGATATCCACCTGGATAATTCCTCCCCCCTTAGGAGGTAATGGTCCCCATTGCGTTGAGTTCCTCCATGAGATGAGGAAACTTCTGTTGAACTTGGTCCCTGGTGATCCACTTTATGTGGTGAAGGAGTTGGCCTGTTTTGAAAACTCAATATAGCTGGATCCTCTGCTGGCAATTGTTATTGATCTCTGTGTCCATAATTATATTAGTTTTGGCTTATTCCATGTAGTCTGGGTTTAACTCTGTTGGTGTGAGTTGTTCTACCATGTCGAATGTGTCCAATAGAGGTGGAAATTAAGGTCGAAGGCGGTCCACATTGAACACTGGGTGCATACCAAGGAATGGTGGGATACTGAGCTCGAAGGCATTGTCCCCTACAAACTTGGTTATGGTGTATGGCCCATGTAACGTCCCCGACCATCCATGTCGGGCCACGCTACGCTAGAGAACTCTTTATGTTCTCTCTGTAGAACATAATGTAACATACCCATCATCTAACTGAGCTATGCCACATTAATTTTTTGAACTATATGCAATTAAATTATATACAGACAGATCTCTTGCAGAAGAATTTATGTATAAAACATAAACATACAAATACATCTGTAAATACATAGATTCACACTGAAATAACAATAAACGTAGACATGCAACATAAACAGGCAATATCCATAAAAATAAACACAGATATAACCACACATATGGTAACCCATAAAAATACACACATAAATAACAATGAAACAAGTAAATTTATCACACAATTGACACTTATCTTGGTAAGAATGTCACCAAATGCATGAAGAAATTCCATGAACCTCCCAGCCTTAGACTGCACTTCTCATCACTCTCAGCAGTGGGTCACCCCCGAGCTGGGACTAAAATCCACCCTGGTAAAGGGATTCCTAACCAGGATAATGGCTCATGGACCATAGGAAAGACTTCATCATAGCTACTCACTCAACTAACAACCTACAGTCCCTCATTCCCCACATGTCTATCCCACCCCAGGAAGTGTGCTCTTTATCTACTCAACAGTCCTTCGGCTGCCCCACTTCCCTTCTGGGCTTTAGCAACAGGCTAGAAAGGAAGTCTTAGAGCACTGTAGATGCAGTTCAACACCTTCTGGAAATCAATTCCCAACAATTCTCTCACCCAGAGAGAAGTTTCTCACGGGCCTGACAACCCACCTCTTCAATCCAGATCCCAAGCTAACCAACTACACAAACAAATATGGCTACGGATACAGTTTTGGTACAGTGAAATGAATGTCTGAAAGATAACTAACTGTGTGAGTGAAAAAATGGTCATGGAGTCATGGCTGAATGATGGTTGAATGATGGAAGAGTGTCTGAAAATGAACTAAGTCCCAACAATAAGTATTCATGTCTCCAACTTGACACTTGTCATGTTGGGAGATACTTTGGCCCACTTGTCCCCAACTTTAGAACTTAGGATAAAATAATTATCCATACTTTATGTTTTAAGAAATATTAATATATTATTCCTTTTCTACTTAAGCTGCCTAGCTTATCCCTTTTCCTTAAATTTTGTCCCTCCCTTCCCCTAACTAGTGGAGTTTAGTCCCCCATCTCTTTTATCATGGTCGGTCTGTGCATAATGATGTATTTTATATTAATCACGAGACATATACAAAAATAGGTGCATTAGCCTTTAACATCTAGGCTCTCCAGCCTAATCAAAACATAGGCATCCTAGCTTATAATAACTTGGCTCACCAACCTATAAAACACAACATATACAAAAAGGCTCACTGGCCGCAATATTGCTCACACTTAGGTTTTTGCGCGTGGTATCCTAAAATATGCACACTTCATCATTTTACTGCGCAATACATGTGCGCATTATGCCATGAAATGTGCATACAAATGATATAAAAAAAACTCACCAGCTTAAGTACATTTTCATTTACATTACAATTGGGTTCGGCCTAGGGATATTACAATCCCCTCCCCCTATTTATGCACTGTCCTCAGTGCATCATGTACCCATATACAACAAAATTTCAAAAATCCTCAAAACGATGCAGGTATTCTGCCCGCATTGTATCCTCATGCTACCAAGTACTGTCCTCAGGACCGTACTAGGTCCATTGGACCTTTACAAGCCCTATGGCTCGGTTTCGGAGGTGTTTGCTTTTCTGGTCCAGAATGCATACTAGATGCACTTGAAAAGCGCCTTCTTGCTCCACCTGAATCACATTCCAATCAATAGCATGATTAGTATTAGGTATATATTTCTTTAACAATGATACATGGAATATATTATGAACGAACATAGATGTAGTAAATGCAATCATATAAGCCACTGGACCAATCCTCTCTAGGATTTCAAACGGCCCACAATAGCGAGCTTCCAACTTTGAACAATTTCCCAATTTTAGGGAACTTTTGTTGACTTTCACTTTCAAAAATACATGGTCACCCACTTTAAATTCCCTGTGAGTTCTGCCCTTATCAACATAGATTTTCTGCCTGTCTTGGGCAACCTTTAAATTTTGCTTTATTTTTGTCATTTTCTACTCCATTTCCCTGAGCAAATCTGGTCCAACCACTGCTCTGTCTGTTGGGTTATCCCAACTTACTAGTGTGTTGCACTTTCTACCATAAAGTGCCTCAAATGGGGTCATCCTTAGATATGCTTGGTACCCATTGTTATAATCAAACTCTACCAAGTGTAGATAGTCTTCCAATTTTTATGGTTTATCCATCACATACATTCTCAACATATCCTCAATCACTTGATTCACCCCTCTGTTTGTCCATCTGATTCTGGATCACAGGCTGTACTAAAATTCAAATTTGTGCTAAATCCATTAAATAATCCTTTCCAAAATTTTGAGTTAATTTTTGGATCTCTGTCAGACACAATTGTCTTGGGTATGTCATGTAATCGAGCAATTTCTTTCATATAAACATCAGCAATGTTCGCTGCCTTGTGAGTGAGATTAACTGGAATAAAATGGGCAGCTTTAGTAAGCTTATCCACCACTACCATGATAGAATAATGTTTCTTGTTTGTTTTGGGATGTTTAGTGATGAAATCCATTGTTACAACTTCCCATTTCCACTCAGGAATGGGTAATGGATGTAGAAAACCAGTTGGGTGTCTATGCTCAACATTTACCTTTTAACATTCCAAACATTTGGCAATAAAATCAACAACCTCTTTCTTCATGCCCGGCCAATAATATTGGCTCTTGACAGTTGCAATAGTTTTCTGATATCATGGGTGCCCAACATAAGGAGCATTATGCATTTCTCTCAATATCATATTTTTCAACTCCTGGGAATTTGGTACATAAATTATGTCCCTGTACCTAAGAATTTCATCATTATCTAGCTTGTAATCTTCAATTTTCTGTTGCAAATTACCTTGCTGTAGTATTTCCACTGATTCTTTGTAATGCAAATCTGATTTGGTAGCCTCTGTAATTCTATCTTTCAAATCTAATTTGGTAGCCTCTGTAATTCTATCTTTCAAATCTGATTGGTAAATGCTACTGGTTGTAGCATGCATTTCATGCACTCTTCTGTTGATTGCATCAACCACTTTGTTCACTTTCCCCTTGATATGATTTATATTAAAGTCATATTCAATTAGAAATTCTAACCATCTGCTTTGCCTAGAATTTAGAGTTAGCTGATCAAATAAAAATTTCAGACCATTATGGTCTGTTCTTAGCTCAAACCTTTTTCCCATGAGGCAGTGTCACCATTTCCTCAAGGCATGCACTATGGTTGCTAACTCCAAATCATGAGTGGCATAGTGTCTTTCATGCTCCTTTAACTTCCTTGATTCATAACATATAACAAACCCATTTTGAGTGAGGACTCCACCAAGTCCCTCTTTACATGCATTTGTGCATATAATGAAGTCTTCATTTGGGTCTGCAATCCAATGTCCACTGAAACTTCACACCCTTCTTTTGTAAGGAAGTGATTGGGTGCACAATCTTTGAAAATCCATCAATGAATCTCTTGTAGTATTCCGCAAGGCCCATGAATGATCTGACCTCTGTCACATTCTTTGGCGCTGACCATTATCTAATGGATTCTGTATTCTCGGGATCCACTGTTATCCCATCCTTTGAAATGATATGACCCAAATAATGAATTTGCTTCTGATAAAATGAAAACTTCCTCAACTTGGCATACAACTGATGCTCTCTTAATAATTGCAACACCATCCTCAAATGATTCTCATGCTCTTATTATGACTTCGAATATACAAGAATGACATCCAAAAATACAATGAAAAACTTGTCTAAATATTCTCGAAAAACACCATTGATTAAGCACATGAAAACAAATGGTGCATTTGAAAACCCAAATGGCACCACTGTGAACTCATAATGACCATACCTTGTCTTGAAGGAAGTGTTTCTAATATCTTCCTCTTTAATCCTTACCTGATGGTATCCTGACCTGAGATCTATTTTGAAAAGATCTTTGCATCCTTCAATTGATCAAAAATATCATCAATCTTTGGCAGAGGATACTTGTTCTTAACAGTCACTTTATTCAGTTGTCTGAAATCAATGCACAATCTTAATGTTCCATATTTATTCTTCACAAACAATACTAGGGCACCCCAAGGTGACACACTTGGGCGTATATACCCCTTCTCTAGAATTTCTTCAAGCTTCATTTGCAACTCCTTCAGCTCTGGTGTACTCATTCTATAAGGAGTCTTTGACACTGGAGCTACTCCAGGCATTAAATTTATAGAGAAATCAATATCTCTCTTTGGGGGTAGTCTTGGTACCTCCTTGAACACATCTTAAAATTCTTCCAAGACTGTACGATCTTCCACATTTGGCACCTTATTTCTAGGTGTCTCTTCCATATGTGTTGCAAATATTTGACACCCTTTCCTGTAACATTTCTTCAACTGCAATGCTGAAATTTCATTGATGGTTACTTCCCTGGGAATTCCATGCACTTTCCTTAGTTACCCTTCCTCATCCAAGCAAGTAAATGCTTTTTTATGACAGTCTAAGAGAGCATGATGTTGGTCCAACCAATCCATCTCAATTATATAGTTATAGGAACCTAAAGGCAAGATATTCAAATATGCCTTGGTGTTCAGTCCATTCATGTCCATGAGGCATGACTTAACCATCTCATTAAATTTTCTTTTGGCTCCTGTAGCCAGCTGCACCAACCAAGATTTCCCATGCTTTCTTCTTGGAAAATGCAAACTTTCCATCATCTTAGTATATATATAACTATTACTAGCTCCTGAATCAATTAAAATAGAAATGGTTTGGTTGTTGATCATACCTTCCACTTCAATCATGTGTGACTGATAATCTTCTTTCTTGTTGTCCAGGGCTGCATAGATCCTTGGCACATTTATACCCATGTCCTCCACTATTTCATCTTGATGTACATTGTGAACAGTTCTCCCTTTTTCACCTCTGTGAGGAAAATCTCTATACATGTGATCTCCTTTACAACCCCAACATTGAATAGGTGTCTGCCTTGGCCTTTGACTCCCTGCCTCAATCATTCTGGGTTCTCTAGAAGTTTGTTGTCCTTGTGGATTATTTATGAAGAATGGTGGCTTAGATCCCTTCTTCCTTTGATCCACCTTGAACTTCTTTTTGTCTTCCCAATATTTTTGGTAAGCTGGCCTTGCTTTTTGTTGATCATATAGGCACTTAGCTCACCTTATGGTCTCCTCCAATGTCTTGGGATCATCATACTGTATTTTGTCACTGATGAAGGATGGAAATCCACTCAAATACCTTTGAATCTTAACTGCCTTATCCTTGATGAAAGAGACATACTTCAACAGTTCTAAAAACCTTCTTTCATATTCATCCATGGTCATACTCCCAATCTTGAGTTCAAAGAACTCTTTCATTTTCTTGTCATAGTATCTCTTAGTCAAGTATTTCTTCTCAAAATACTTCTTGAATTCCCTCCAAGTAACACTTTTTTCTTTAATGTGTTGCACCTACACAAGTTGATCCCACCACATGGATGCCTTTCCCTTCAGTTGATAGATGGCAATTGTACCTTTTGCATGAGAAGAATAATTATGAAATTGAAAATACTTTCTCATGCACAACAACCATGTTTCTGCATCCTCATCCTTCTTGTGCTCACCATCAAATGTAGGAGGTTTCATTTTTTTCATTTCTCCACCCAGTTCATCCACCCCAGACCTCTTATGCTTTCTGACAGGGGATGGACTTGAGCTACTATGTGATCTCTTATTGGAATTCCTCAGGGAGTGATGGTGATGTCTGCTAACACTTCTCGTTCTTCTTTTCCCATCAGGAGACTTGTGACTTCTCGATTTGCTTGAGCCACTCTCCTTGTCCAATTTCTTTTCTATTCTGTTCAAGCTCTCCAATAACTGCATGTTGAAGTCATCCTGCTACTCCTTGGCTCTCATAAGCCTTTCATTATCAACTTTATGGCTTTGGACATCCTTCTGCAAATTTTTAATGGTCTTTGCCATATTCATGTTTTCATCGCTTTCTCCTCCATGTCCATTGGAGTTTGTTCCTTCAATGCCCAAATGGACATCCATTCCTATGATTTCATCTTCTTGACTGTAAGTCCCCTATGCCTCTTCTATTCCTATGGGCTCTTCACTGATATTGATCTGATCTAGTTGTTGTTAACTCTGCAAAATGTGCAGCCAACAAAACTTTGTCAGACTAACTGTTTCAACAATTTCATGAAAAATATGAACCATCTTGGTTTAATAATATATCAGAATAATTTCTTCTGATTTACTGAAAGTTTGAATGCCTAGATCAATTTTTTGGGTGGATATTTAGATTCTATTTTTCAATAACTTTCCAATGCCTACTCACATTCTCAATTCTGAGTCTGGAGAAAAAAGTTATAGTCATTTGAAATTTTCCCATTAACTTTTTTGTTCACACTTCCACTTGGCACAATTCTGCACTGTAATTATGCATTATTGCGCTTACTCCATTGCGTATTTCATAGGATCTCAATTGGGTTTCTTCATAAACATATTATGGACATTCTGTCCAATTTTCACCTCATTCTGGGTTATGGGCTACTAGTTATAGCCTGCTGAAGTTCTAGGCCAATTTGTGTTTTTGGTCTGGAATACTACAGGTACCTTATTTTCAATATTAAATACCTTTAACATGCCCAAAAATTTAATTCATATCTAGGAATGTATTCTATGGTTCAATATATTTCCATTGACTACTCCTGCGCCTCAATATGATTCCGGAGCAGAAAGTTATGGCCCTTTGAAGTTAGTTGGGTCATAAAATTTACCCTCCACTGTTTGGGTTGTAACTTTCTCAAAAAAACTCTGTTTGACGAACAATTTACACCATTAGAAAGATCTATCCGAGCTCTTTTATTTGAGCTAGAAAGAAAAAGTGTACTTTATTTACACCTTTGTCTCATGGTTTTTGAGTTGTTAAAAACGCTCTTAAGGCCTTCAAAAACGCGTTGCAAAAAGATGATGCTCAAATAATATAAAACGTCGCAGAAAATCACTGGTTTTCTGTTGTTGTTCACCCTTCAAACAACTTCGTGTGCACATATATCAACCTGTGAACCCATATTCACCATGCACAAAAACAACAAAAGGTAAAATGTGCTTCACGCACTTTAAAACCACTGTGTATCACTTCTTTGTTGCGCCAATAACTTGCGCGCACTACTTTTATGTCGTGCGTCAATATCCACTGCGCACAGTTTTGGTTCTTTCTTTATTACATGTTGCACGCAATTTTTTTGTTTGTATCACACATTTCACTCTACCTATTTCACCATGCCAGATTTTAGTACGCCCCACCAAGCACCAATACTCTGCGTGCACCATTCACTAAATTGTCGTGCGACAACATATACTCATATTGCGCACGAAGCTACCAAACTCTACTGCACTATGCCAATACTGTGCATACCACGCGTGCCATTATTATGAATTTCCACACTGCACACACTTACTATGCATATGCACACTGCGCAATGCCAAATTTAGTGCGCGCATCCGCACACCAACATTTTTCTGCGCGACGCCAAAATTTAGCGCGCGCACTAGAAAACCACTGTTTTTCTGCATGGTACCAAAATTTAGCGCGCACACCCGCACACTAACATTCTTCCACGCGAAACCAAAATTTAGTGCACGCACTAGCATGCCAATATCTTACCACGCAGTGTCGAATTTTACCTATCACAATATTTTCACTGTGCATCATGCATTTTTAGTGCGCCCACCTGTACACATTCACCTTTATGCGCATCAAATCCTCGTGAATTCCGCTACAAAATTTGGGGATTTTTCCTAACTTTTTCCCAATTTACCATAGACATTCTGCAGCCACAAAATTCATTCAATTTCACCCCGATAACACAAATTCAACCTTTGCAAAAAACAAACGTTGTGGGTTGACATTTCTGGAACGAATTTCCCCAAAATCAATTCATGAATTGAGAATTGTATTTATTAATCTCGCTCCAACTGTCATGGCTTCATTGTAACTTCAAATTCGACCAATTCCAGGTTCGAATTTTCTAGAACATATATTAAATCAGGAGTATCTCACCACATGGCCGAATTTCTCAATTTATGTAGCATGTTGTAGCTGGACGCTCTGCAACTCGAAATTTGGCCACTTTGAAATAAATCCTATGTGAAATTTCGCTTCAACTTAACTTGTTCGGCCCATCCAAGCTCAGTGTTGAAAACTATAGCTCTGATGCCATATTGTAACATCCCCGACCATCCATGTTAGGCCATGCTATGCCAAAGAACTCTTTCTTCTCTTTCTGTGGAACATACTGTAACATACCCAACATCTAATTGAGCTATGCCACATAAATGTTTCGAGCTGTATGCAATTAAATTATATACATACATATATCTTGCGGAAGCATTTATGTATAAAACGTGAACATACAAATACATCTATAAATACACGGATTCACATTGAAATAATAGTAAATGTATACATGCAACATATACAGGCAATACAAATAAAAATAAACACAGATATAACCACACATATGGTAACCCATAAAAATACACACGTAAATAACAATGCAGCATGTAAATTTATCTCACAATTGACACTTATCTCGGTAATAATGTCACCAACTGCGTGCAGACCTTCCATGAACCTCCCAGCCTTAGACCACACTACTCATCACTCTTAGCAATGGGTCACCCTCGAGCTGGGACTAAACTCCACCCAGGTAAAGGGATTTCTAACCTGGTTAATGGCTCATGGAACACGGGAAAGACTTCGTCACAAGTGCTCACTCAACTAATAGCCTACAGTCCCTCATTCCCCACAAGTCTGTCCCACCCCAGGAAGTGTGCCCCTTCTCTGCTCAACTGTTCTTCGGCTGCCCCAATTCCCTTCCCAGCTTCAACAATAGGCCGGACAGGAAGTCTTAGAGCACTGTAGCTTGAGTTCAACACCTTCCAGAAATCAATTCCCAACAATTCTCTCACCCAAAGGGAAGTTTCTCACGGACCTGAAAACCCACCTCTTCAATCCAACTCCCAAGCTAACCAGCTACACAAACACATATGGCTATGGATACAGTTCCGGTACAGTGAAATGAATGTCTGAAAGATAACTGACTGTGTGAGTGAAAAAATGGTCATGGAGTCATGGCTGAATGATGGTTGAATGATGGAAGAGTGTCTGAAAATGAACTAAGTCCCAACAATATGTATTCATGTCTCCAACTTGAAACTTGTCATGTTGGGAGATACTTTGGCCCACTTGTCCCCAACTTTAGAACTTAGGATAAAATAACTATCCATACTTTATGTTTTAAGAAATATTAATATAATATTCCTTTTTGGCTTAAGCTCCCTAGCTTAGCCTTTTTCCTTAACTTTTGTTCCTCCCTTCCCCTAACTAGTGGAGTTTAGTCCCCCATCTCTTTTATCGTGGTTGGTCTTCTTGCAACGATGTATTTTATATTAATCATGAGACATATACAAAAATAGGCGCACTGGCCTTTAACATCTAGGCTCTCCGACCTAATCAAAACATAAGCATCCTAGCTTATAATAACTTGGCTCACCAGCCTATAAACCACAACATATACACAAAGGTTCCCTGGCGTCAATATCATGTGCACTTAAGTTGTTGTGCGCGATATCCTGAAATGTGCACACTTCATCATTTTACTGCACAATACATGTGCACACTATTCCATGAAATGTGCATACAAATGATATCAAAACAACTCACCATCTTAAGTACATTTTCATTTACATTACAATTAGGTTCGGCCTAGGGATATTACAATCCCATCCCCTTATTTATGCACTGTCCTCAGTGCATCATGTACCCATATACAAAAAAAATTCAAAAATCCTCAAAAAGATGCGGGTATTGTTCCCGCATTGCATCCTCATGCTCCGAAGTAGCGTCCTCAGGACTATACCAGGTCCATTGGACCTTTACAATCCCTATGGATCGGTTCCAAAGTTGTTTGATTTTCCGGTCCAGAATGCATACCAAATGCACTTGAAAAGCGCCTTATTGCTCCACCTGAATCACATTCCAATCAATAACATGATTAACATCAGGTATATATTTCTTTAGCAATGATACATGGAATACATTATGAAGAGACATAGATCCAGACAATGCAATCATATAAGCGACTGGACCAATCCTCTCTAGGATTTCAAACAACCCACAATACATTTGTTGTTGTCGTGCGGAGGAGCCCTATCTGGAGGTCATGGCCACAATATTCTTCTTTCCTTGATGGCGGATTATCAGGAAAGCAAATTTTCCGGTTTTGGAAATGAAGTTACTGCATTGTTTTGTAGTAACCAAAGAGATAGCGACAAGCGGTGGTACCTCTGGTATCCTGTACAAATTATTTCCCAAGGTAACAATAATAACGCGAGGTCGGGGCTCATACACAACATGTCGCTTCCACAATTATGGTTGGCCTAATAATACATCACAAATATCAAGAGGAGCAATGTCACATAATACTTCATCGGTGAAGGGATTGATGCTATAAGGAAGGTGACATTGCTGGATTACGCGATGATCTCGTCCTTGGTGAAGCCACCCGATGGTGTACAATTGTGGGTGTGTTGTGGTTAGCAAGCCCAACTGCTTCATGACCCCTGCTGAAATGAGGCTCTTTTGGCTCCCACTGTCGATAATGAATTGTAGCAAGGAACCCTTTACCCAGATCTGGGAGTGGAAGAGAAGCTCCTCGTCCTCTTGATCTTCCAGTTCTTCCTTTTGGATCTTCGTGGTGGCAACGGTGGCGTTGGGCTCCACATCGATAATATGTTTCCCTCTATCATTCCATTTCTCGAGTTTTTTTAATGTGTCAGAGCATGCATTGGATTCAGAAGCCCTCATCTTGGCCACCAGTGACTGTTTAGCCCGACACTCACTTATGTTGTGAGTGGAGATCTAATGGAAATCACACCACTTCCTCGTGTCCTTCTTCAGCTTCACGGTGTTGTTATTTTCTTGTGTCTTTGGAAGGTTGTCTTGAGCCTCCATGCGTTGGATTTATCCTTTTTTCTACGGTTTCGGGGCACCTTTCACTTTCTTTTGATTCACAGATCCAAAGTCTTGCTTCTTCTATTTAAATTTCTGCTCAATCTTGGCAGCATACTGGTATGTCATACCAAGCGAGGAGATGTCGAGGAAGTCCATTTCCTCCTAAATGTATCTGTGTAGACAAATGTGGTACTTCAACACCAAATGTTTCTCCGAATATTTGATACCCAACTTTGTGCGAAGGGTATGGAACATATTTGTCAACTCATGCACATCGTGATCCCTTTGTCGCGGTAGCATAGTCCATTGTATGTACTTGTCATCATAGCTTCCCAGGGGATAATAATGTTCCTTAATGGAGTATAAAAAAGAATTACAATTAGGTATGGCTGAGAATAAAGAGGGTTCCTCCTCATCCTTTTTCTTACAGTAGGTTTCCCACCAGTACTTGACATGCGGGGCAGCTTTGAGCAATGAAAAAATAATCTTCTCCCGGTTGGAAAAGTCATGAAACGAGAAATCTCCTTCTAATAGATTCAACCATCTATCTACGATGTCTGCATCTATTTGGCCATCGAATATGAGAATGTCAAATTTTTCTTGTACCGTAAAAGGGGTTTTGCCTCCAGAGTGGCTGTTGGATGCAGATGCGTCACCAATGGGTAGTTGTTGAAGGATCTGGGAGAAGTTATCCATCATCACATTCCTTTGTTTTTAAAGGGCCTCCTCGAGCAATATTTTGATAGGATATCCTGCTCCCTCGTCTTTCTTTTCTTCCCCCATGGGTGGCCGTCGGTTTTTGTAAGGCTGATCTTGCAAAGGTTCAACCAGATCGAGCCCTAACTCCTTATACCTCGACCTCGTTGGGGACATGCAAAGAAGGATCGAGAAAGAGCAGACCGCTCTGATGCCACTGATACAAATTTATGGAGGAACACAACAAAATACACAAATAACCATGAATACAAAGATGCAACGGAAATAACACTTCATTTAATTAATATCAAAGAACTAAAATTTGTATACAGACATAATAGAAATAAACTAGTTAGGGCATAGGTAGCTTATCTCTGAGAAGAGATGTGGCGACTACATGCCTCTAAACTCTATTTTAAAATGAGGCTCGAAGGCCTATATATTATTGAGAAAGAATGGAAACCCTCAACATCCAAAAACCTAACCCTAGGAGATGAAACACCAGAATATGGGCCCCGTCAGGGTAAATTGGTACATCAATTTACCGGGGTCGTAACTTTTGCATACTATCTCCGTTTGACGCATATGATACATCGTTAGAAACATATATCTGAGGACTACAAATATTGATAGTAGATATCATGGTCTGGAATAGACTAATATTTGTCAGAGGTTGATGCCCCCAAAAAGCATCGTTTAGGGCCTCAAAACGACTTCGGAAGTTCAGGACCCAAAAAACTGCCAAACATAGTAAATTCTACTGCAATTAAGGAAACTGAAAAAAATGAAAGAAACAATGGTGGGGGTCCAAGTGGAAAAGGTGGGTGGCCACCAATATCCACCTGGATCATGTGTCTGCAGTTGAATCTTGATCAAATAAGCGAGTTCAATGTTTGATTTTCTCACAAGCTTCCTTATTGTTTGCACTGGGTTGGTGGAAAAAAAAAATCTTCATAAGTAAGCACTTCCTATGCAGGATTTGTAGACTTCTCTAAGGCTATTTCCTTCTCCCTGCCACCCTAGGAAAATGGTGTTTCCAACAATCCAATGTGAATATAATAATTAGAAAAAATAGAATAAATTCAAATGTATGTGAAATAAAGTTAGTTCATGAATAGGCATGTGAAAAAAAAATGGCATGATAAAATCATTGACGTAAAGAACAACTAAAGAAAATAAGGAGTGATTGGTGTGGAAATTGTGTATTGTAGAATTTAGTTTGTTAGAAACTTCTAAGTTCTAGGATCCTATGATTAGTCGTTAACAATGGATGGATTTTATGATGCATTGTTAAATATGGCCAACAAAACCCTTGAGTCTAAACGATTTTACTTTTAAATTCTACAATGTTTCATGGGATCTCATGGGATCTCATTATGAAAAGGTGTTAGGAATTTGGATTTAGTCTACTTTTCATGAAATTTATTGAACAATGTTTTGTTAATTCTAATTGAGACACAAGAAAAGGTCAGTGCCCTTCGACCTTGATCACCCTTCCACATTATAAGAACCATGACGTATTAAAATGTTTCCATAACTTAAAATATGTGTGACAATATATTATAGTAAATGATAATCATAAAATATACGAGTCATTTATTACAGGTTGGGTGAAATAGTATACGTACCGCCCCCATAATAGCAATGTTTTTATCTACTTGATTCAAATTATAATCAATCAACAACTCTTCCCCTGCAACTATTGATTTTATTGCACATACAAATACATGGTTTCCTTCATGCCCCTCAAATACACAATTGGGTTTCTTATTTGTGATGGAAGGTTGTGTACTGTTTATAAACTGTGTAATATTATCCACTACTTTTGTCCTTGTTGGCCCTTGGTTATGGAAGGAAGCGAATATTAAGAAATAAAGGTGAAGTATGAACTGAGAAAAAGGCACATAAACCGAGGAAGGGTCGAAGTGGAAAAAGAAGTATAAAAGAAGGATCGAAGTAAAGGGAAATTTGGGCGTTGGAAGAGAATATCAAGGAAGATAAAGAAGCAAAGAAGAAGGATCGTGGACAAATAAATGAGCAGAAGAATACACCAATGGATACTTTGGATCACCTCGCGAAAAGGGAGTAAGGATAGGCTGGTGAAGCCTCGAAAACATGGGTCCAGTGGACCTAGGGTTTCAACACCTAGGGTTTTGGATCTAGGGTTTTGAAGCCTAGGCTTTAGTCTACGGTTGTCTAAGATTCATGTAATGTATAAATAAAGGTCTAGAGGACCTAGGACGGGTTCTGGTTCGTGTTGTTAGTGTTGTTCATGATTGATTATTGTTTTTGAGAGAAATATTGAGTCTGTATTCTGGATCTTCCGCTGGGTGTGAAGATCAGCCTTGTCGCTAGGTGTACAGGGAAGGAAGAGAAAGAGAGAAAGATCTACAGCTATGTGTGCAGATAGAAGTGTATGTTTTCAGCTAATAAATCAAGAAACACAGTTCTGTGGATGTAGCCCTAGAGAGAGGGTGAACCAGGTACATCTTATTGTCTTTGTGTCTCATGTTGTGTTATTTGTTATCTGTTATATTGTTACTGCATTATTGTGTTAGATTAGAGATATAACTTCATGACGCAAGAATAAATGTGGTAAAGAATATGTAGATTGTTTTTGCATTGTATTTGGAATCACTTTGCATTTCCTCTGGTTGTAGACACCTGTTTCCTTCAACCCCCTATTGCTAATTTGGGTGAGACTGCATCTGCTTCGCAGGTGTTTCCGAATGGGTCGGTAGTTAGGGTTTTGTTGGTGCATTGTTGAAGCATTAAACCTTGGGTCTGCCCCTGTGCCAACAAATGGTTCCATTGTCGAGACCTAAAAATGTGATCGCTGGGAACTGAAGTAAAGAAAAGAGAAGCTCTGTGTGTATATATTCTACTGTAGTGTGTAGTATTCTACTTGATTTGCAAAGCTCTGTACTAAGAAAGAAACGTGATTTGAAGAAAAGAGGTAAGATCTTGAAAGAGGTAAAGCTTTGTGCTTTGATAGAATAAGATAAGTGAAATTTTTTGTTTCGAAAACATGAATCTAGGTATGTTTGATAGAGTTTGTCCTAGTATGAAATCTAGGGTACAATTAGAAGAATGAGTTGATCTAAATAAATTTGATAGAAATAGAGAAAAATATGTTATTCCTATGCATAGAAAGAAATTTTGGGCTAATGAGTGGATGCAGGAACCTAGAAAGATTTTTTGCAGATTAGAGGCTCAACACTGTGATCCTAGTGCACAATACAAGAGAGGTTGGGGAACTTACAAAATAAAGAGAGAATTGACATTATGTTAAAACTGCAGAAGCCTGGGACATCTTGCTAAGGAATGCCCTGGTGCAGGTCCTATTTGTCTTTGTTGTAAAACTGTTGGTCATGAAGTTGAGGATTGTCCAAGAATGATTGCTAAAGTTGAAAGGATCAATATGAGATAAGAAAACTATCAAGAGAATAAGAGCATGTTAAAGAATAATCAAGAGAAAGAATAAGAGAAAGCTTAGACTTTGTTAGTAAAGTTAAAATAAGCAATGAATGCAAAGATATTAGTTTATCGGAGATCTCGAAAGAAAAACAACGCATAGATACAAGAATGGGAGACTTTGACATAGACTATGTCTTGGATGAGGAAACACCAGTGAATATTATGACAAAAATTACTTAGGAAATTTGGGGGAAGCCTATTGTGGTACCTTCATTGGGAAGGATAGACTTGTTTAAAGGAAAGATGATAACCCTATGTGGAAGAGCTACTAATGTACCTATTATCGTTCATGGAACATCAACTGAACATAAATTTGAAGTTATTAGGCTTATTGAGAACAATGCCCCTTTCCCCCTCTTGCTAGGAAAGACTTAGATTGAGAAAGATCAGATCATAAGGAAATCGGAGGAAGAAACTATAGAAAAGAAAAAGAAAGAAGGGATTTCATAGCTATAAAAATAGATCGACTGATAGAAGAACGAGAAGTTAAGTCAAAGCAACAAAAGACCAGAGAATTAGCTATCGAGGTTGAAAGAACGCAAGAAGGTTTGAAGAACCTATCCATACAAGAAAGAAGTATATCCACCCAGAAAATAGTAAGAGAAGGGATATTAACATCAAACCATTTGAGAGCACATCAACAGTGTGAAGTCCTTTTTCTAGGAAAATATAAGAATAAGAACGAAAGAGAAATCCATAAACAGTTAGAGAGACTCAAATCATAGGAAAGAAGGAAAGGAAGCTCAATAAGAAGAAGACTAAGTTTGAAAATGTACAAGAAGTGAAAGAGAATAGATGGAAGATTTCACAGATTGGAACTTCACAGGAGGCCGGTTTACAGGATTCGAACCTCGACGGAACAACATAACCACGTAGAATGGCACTTCGCCCTGGAGAAGATATATGACCATTGGAGGTGCCCCGACCGTTAGAACGACACTCTAGGATGGCTAGAAAACACATTTATGGGAGGATAGATCATTGTTAGACGTTGAGACCATGCCATAACGTATGGATTCACATTAATTGAGGTATTCTTGTTCGTTGGAGGAATCCGTTACGACACTTTCTTACTTAACCTGTCGGACGCTGCAACGGGACCACTTTTTTCTACCTGTGATTACTTGAGACAAGAAATGAAGTGATTGTGTGTGTCAAGTTGTGCTATCAGACCTCTCCATCTGTTTTTTACCACACTATCCATTCACCTACCTTGACTTATTTTTTAACAATGAGAATGTCGACCGAGTGCACTGAGCTAGAGAAATCTGTCGAAGAAGTTCTGAAGAAGTTTATGTGTGATAAAGATATGTATGAGGGAGTACAAGCATCATCAACCAGGGGACTGCAGGCTTTCCCTTCGACTGGATGTCGCTCAAAACATGCCAACCCCGTGTTTAAGAAGAGAAGTAAGCACCGCAATGATCTAGCTAACATGAAGCAGATCCCATTGGTCTTACCGGACTATATCCCACCTTTGGATGGTGCGGTTAACTGCGAAAACATTCCATGGGACTTCGAGTACACTTTTATCACCGCGTACATCTTGAAGGAATATGCATAGTTGGAACCCAGTTAGGACAGATCCCAGCATTGAAGAACATTGACTTTAACCATGGAGACATAAATAACTACGTGATGTTCGCACCCCATAGATATTTTATGAATACAACTGGGAAGAAGCCTCACATAGTCTCCCAACCTTGGATAAAGGAACTCACGCAGTCGACTATAATGAACGTGATGAAGATCCCTCATTTTGGCCGACATCAGGAGGTTAATGCTTGCGTTAAAATCCTATTGTTGTTCTATCATGGAGGATATCTATGGCTCAACAGACGCATTACTGTGGATCCATCGCTGATCCACCTGATCATAGGACTGAGGATGCAGGGAACTGACCCTCAATAGTTATACCTAGGGAAGACATTAGATCGCTCCCTGACACAACACATCAAGGAGGCATATGAAGAAGTTGAGAAGGGAAACTGAGGATACAAGGTAGCCTCCATCCAGGATGGCACAGTGCACGTAGCTTACCAACTCATAGCTAGAAAGATCATCAGAAAGAACCGCCCCATGTAGGTCACCGAGTTCATGGTGGACCTAGCAGGAAAATGCGTGGAGGGGATGCAAATGAATTGGGAGAGATAACTTGTCAACGAGTTCGCAAAATATTGTCGCAAAGCACAGGATAAAGGATACAAGTTCCATTTCAGCTGGTTTCTTGTGTTGATCACATTTTTCGCTTGGAAAATGCCAGAGGGAGAAAAAATTCCAGAAATTGAACCGTCAGAGCCATTGGCAGTTATATTTTCTACCTTATGGTACACGAATGATATGTTGAAGCAATGGCAGTCGAAAGCAGTGTTCCATGCCTACTATCATCAACTGAAGGTTTCCATCGAGTCTTTCCCACATATGGCACCACACACTCTGCACCGGTACAAACCACTAGCTAAGTTCTGTGCAGACCCGCACTTTATTTTTATCACTGTGCGCAGAGATGAGAGTAAGGAAGAATCACAATCCTATTATAAGATGATAGAAGAATACATGGAATAGATCATGAGGGCGTGGTCGACGAAGTTCTTGGTATTGGTTGATGATGCAGAACTCTCTGACCCTAACATCATATGAAGACCCTTGGTCACCTAGTTCGAGCATGCAAGACAGACAAGTGCAAAGAAGAAGAAGAAAAATGAGTAAGTTCAGAACATAGAGACTAATGAGGAGGAAATATACTTAGAATAAAGTAGACCTAGCTCGCCCGCAGGAGGAGGAGGAGATGAAGTAAATCAAGAAATAGGAGGGGAAGAAGGAGAAAAACAAGGAGAAGGTGAATCTACACTACCGAGGTACAAACATCGAAGAAGAGGAAGGTTTATCTGCAAAAAACTTCAGCAAGATAGAAGACCCACACTAGTAAGCCCCAACTAGAGGCTACACTCACCGAGGATGACATCAGTCTAGTCTGTCGAGCAATGGAGGATGTGTCTGAGGACCTCTTATAGAAATATGTCATGAAGCAAGAAGAGTTGTATGTAAGATTTGAGAAGGAACTAAAGGAAATTCAACGAGCCATTCAATTGAGCCGTGCAGTACCTACTGTGCCTTCCTCGTCGGAGACTACATAGTTGGGGGATGAGCCAACTCCAGTTTGAATACTTGCAGATGCAACAGAGGCTCGGCTTCAACGAGTCCAATAAGAAAAGGAACAGGCCACAAAATCCCTGAAGAATGAAAAAGAGGAGAAGTTGGAGCAACTAAGAGTTGCACGGTACTATGTAACTACGTATGCAAACGAGAAAGATGAGTTCTGGGCGATGATCGAGGAGAAAAAAGTGAAGATATAGATGGAAAAAGACCAGCTACTTGCAGAGAAGACTGTATTCAAAGAAGTGGTGAGCAAAGCACTTTGCTCTGTGCCAGGCATGGTATAGGAGGAACATGAAGCAGTCGAGGTTCAAGTGATGAAGCTCGTTGAGGCCATCCAACAACTTCAAGCATGGGTAATGGAGTTGGATATTCAAGTAGTACCAATAACTCTGCAAGAAGTGTGCAACCAGAGGGAAGAAGCCGCTAAGAGCACAGTGGAAAGGAGTAGAGTACTCACCTCAGAATGCAAGCAACTAAACAACAGAAATGCGTAGACCTACAAACGCCTCACGGAAGACCCAGAACTTAGGAAGTTGGAAGTGCAGCTACAGGAGGCACAACAGTAGGCATTGACAGTTCAAGCACAAATGAAGTTGCTCAATGGCTACAACCGGAAGGTGGATAAAACCACCTACCCTTGCCCCATACAATTGCCCTGAAATATGAATGCCAAATATAGATAACCTGTCACTGTCACTGAATCAAGCACTGCCACTATCAACCTGTCACTGTCAACCTGTACCAATAACTTGTACCATGCATCAACCATGCATCAAGCTGTACCTCAACTATGAATCATCAATATGTACCAACATCATCGACTGTACACCTCTTGTATGTGCCAACTCATCAACTACTTGTCTCAACCATGTACCCAACATGTACCTCAACCATATACCGAAGACATACACCAATATAACCATCAACAATTCATCACTCTATCCATAAACCAAATACAATAAACCCTTACATCAAACCATCTGCCACAACCTCACTTTCATGTAGCCTCAAGCTAAACCAACAACTTCAACAACACATCACAACCAAAAGACCAATACCCATATGCCAAATACCAACAACAAAATACCAACTGCATTCCTCAACAAATATGATATATGCAACAATACTAAACATCCAATACCGTCTCAAGAGCTAAACCCTAGCTCACAAAACATACCTCAAACAAGATGTGCCATATCTCTCATAAATAGACCCCAACCATGTTGCTGCCATGATTTTTCTGCCACACTTTTTCTGCCGTGATTTTTTTGCTGCACTTTTTCTGCCGTGATTTTTCTTCCGTGATTTTTCTGCCGCAAATTTTCTGCCGCACTTTTTCTACCATGATTTTTCTGACGCACTTTTTCTGCCGCACTTTTTCTGTCGCGATTTTTCTGCCGTGATTTTTCCATCGCACTTTTCTTGCTGCACTTTTTTTCCGCACTTTTTCCGCTGCACTTTTCCTGCCGCACTTTTCTCTATCAATAATACCTACCCAAATAACCTTGCACAAAATATATATTCAATGATATTCAATAGGTTCAAGTGTGATTAAATGAGAGAGCCTTGCCTCTTATTTATACTTTCATGTAGCATTCCACTTTTCTTATTTTAGGGAGTTCTCCATTAACTTTATTATTTAAATAATTTATTTTGCAAACACTTTGACTACTTTGACCTTTTGGGTCTTCTAGATGACTTATGAGGGTTCTCCAACTTCACATAGCCAAAAATCTCTAACTGTGAGGAGTTATGTGACGTTCCACATACCACTGGAAATGGAATGACATGTACTATCCATCTAGAATAGTCTCACCTGCAAATATATCAAAACTCATACAATTATCTATCAATCAAAATTGGGTCCACTACCCAAACCTTTGTGCTACCAGAATTTCTTCAAAGGGTTGACATCAATGAAAACCAACCCAATTAATCAACAATCTCCCCCTTTTGCATTGATGAAAACACTTTGATGCAATAGTTAAGTCATTTCATGCAATATTGAATTCATATCACTCATGCTCCCCCTGGAATCATGCCTCTGTTCTCTACATATGATAAATCTCTCCCCCTTTGTCATCAATGGAAAAGATAGCTTTCCATCTGAGGCTGCTCCCCCTAACTGAATTGTCCTTGGGGATACTCCCCCTGACTGAAATCTTCCTGAAACTGATCTCTTGACCTGAATTGTCCTCTGTATGGTGTTTCCTCATGTAAATCTAAGACATATAAGATAATTATTCAAAATCATTCATTTTTTAGTAGAAATTACTCCAAGTCTCTGGCGAATATACTCAAAGGCTTCCCGTGGAAGCGGTTTTGTAAATATGTCTACCACTTATTCTTTTTTTCCCACATATTCAACTCTGATGTTCTTCTCTACAACCTTTTCCCATAGAAATTGATACTTTATTGGCATGTGCTTCGTCTTGGAGTGCATCACGAGATTATTTGAGATACTTATGGTGCTTGTATTATCACAATAGATTGGAATGGGCTCATCATACTAAACCAGTATATCTGTCAGAGTTTGTTTCATCCATAGAACCTATGTACAACATGTTGTTGCTGCAATATACTTTGCCTTGGTTGTAGATAAGGATACTAATGATTGTTTCTTTCTTATCCATGATACTAAACACTCACCCAAGTAGAATGTTGCTCCACTGGTGCTTCGTCGGTCATAAATGAAACCTACCCAATCTGCATCTGTGTAGGAAAAAAGTGATATATTCTTTCCTTTTGGATACCATAATCCAAACTCTTCTGTTCCTTTGAGATATCTGAAAATCTTCTTCACTGCTACGACATGTGTTTCCTTTTGTGTTGCTTGAAATCGTGCCACTTTTCCAACTTCCTGCATTACATCTGGTCTAGATGTTGTCACATATAGTAAGCTTCCAATAATTGACGTGTATTGCCTCTAGTCTGGAGACTTTGAATCATCATCTTTGCTCAACTTGCAACTGGTTTGCATAGGAGTGATAAATGGTTTGCAATCTTCTATTCCCAACCTCTTTTGCATTTCTCTGATATAATTAGTTTGAGAAATAAAAATTCATTGGTTGCTTTGACGTATCTGAAGACCTAGAAAGAAGGATAGTTCTTCGAGTAATGACATTTCAAATTCATTCTACATATCCTTTGCAAATTTCTGTCTTAACTTGTCATAATTGCTTCCAAAAATAATATCATCAACATAAACTTCAATTAATAAAATGCTATCTTGAGTTACCTTGATGTAGAGGTTGTTGTCTGCACTTCCTTTTCTGAACCCTTCCTGTTGTAGATATTTATTCAGTCTAGAGTACCATGCTCTAGGAGCCTATTTTAGAGCATACAAATACTTCTTCAATTTACAAACATAATATGCGTTTTCTGACAACTGAAATCCTTCTGGTTGTTCAATGTAGACTTCTTCTTCAAGTTCCCCATTCAGAAAAGTTGATTTTACGTCCATCTGATATACTTTAATATTCTTGGAGCAAGCATAAGTTAAAAGCAATTGGATTGCTTCCATTCTGGCAATTGGGGAAAATGTCTCTTCAAAATCGATTCCTCCAACCTGTGTGTATCCTTTACATACCAATCTATCTTTGTTCCTTGTAACATGTCCATATTCATTCAATTTATTTCTGAATACCCACTTTGTGCCAAATGTTGAGGAAAATATATGAAATGATCTTACTCAAGCATTTTCAGATTCTTCTTGGCTAAAGAAAAATAGACGGGAATATCACCCTATGTTTATAGCCATAAAAATTAATATCCTAACTCACAAGTATTGATTACAAGTTCTTATGCTAGTCTTTTTATAAATAAAACCTTGCTGGAAAATTAAATTTTTATTTGATTTTATGAATATAACAGTTGCTGAATAAATATAGAGATAGAAGAAAAGGTACCAAAGTGATAATCAAGACAAATGAGACATAAAGAAATCCTTTATTTCATTCCAATTCACCAAAGAGTCACTCTCTTTACAAAATTGCGTGAAGAAATTTTAGACCAAAGTTAAACTTAGATGATGCAGGAGCATTGCCAGTAGCAAGTGAGCGTGGAGGCAGAAGACAGTTGGGATGAGCACAACACATGTTTTGCACATGTTGAAAATGTTTTGAAATATTTTGAAAGACTAAGGAAGGAATATTAATGAAATAGTTAAGGGAAGCGTACTTGCATATTGTAAACAGATCTTGAGAAATCTACTCTCATCTGTCGATGTAAAAGGCATTTATGCCCAGTTAATGAAAGTAGGTAGATTTGAATGATAGATTAGACAGTTTTAGGAGCAGGAGAGAAAACCGAATATAGACACCCTCATCTTTGTATCATTGGGTCATTGTAACATTAGCATAGAAAAAAAGGGAACTGTAGCAAAAGATTTGTAGAGGAGAACCCATGTAGAGAAGCTTGAATTAATATATGAAGCTTTAATTCAGAATCATGGTGTTATGATGTTTTCTGTTTGTACATGCTGAATGGTCTGCTTACAGTTGTTTTATGCTCTCTTTTATGCATTTGCTTTAGTACTGTGAATGTATATGATTTCATGTTAAACGTTTGGAATCTGAGAGAAAGAGAATGAGTTTCAATTGTTTCTGATCCTGAGCGAGAGTTCCTGCAAGGAGTGCAGTGAAAGCTTCTGCAAGGTGTGCATTGACAAGGTTCAAAGTTTATCTCTGAAAGCTCAAGAGGGATACTGTTGTTCTCATTCCAGCAGAAGTGCAAGACAAGCACAGAAGCCATGCAAGGTGTGTGCAGGTTGGTTGAGACCTTAGAACTTATCAACTAAGGTTGAGAGATTGAAGGACTGTTGTTGCATAGAAAGTGCACAGAGTCGAGAGTTCAAGTATGTTGAAGTATTTGAAGGATTGTCGCAAGGAGTGCATGCAGGAGTCTCCTTGAAGAAATGAGTTTGCAAAGAAAGCTCAGAAGGGTTAGGGCCTTTGAATCATTCAAGAAAAAGCAGGAAGCTCAAGTCGTTGTGCAAAAGTCATGCCCCAGAGAAGGATCCCAGAGTCGATTTTGAGCCAGGGGTTCTTGAGGAGGAAACTGAATGGTCAGAATACTCCAATGAGAACTCCCGAAATAACGAGGACCGTAGGATCCAAGAAAGTTGCGGGGGAAGTTAAGCGTTGAACAGATCCACCTTTGAAAGGCAGGATTTAACGTGGACCGTTGATTTCGATCATTGGACCGTCGAGATCATTTTGGCATTTTGGGGGTCATAAGTCCGAAGTGTGGAAGAAACCTTTGGTTGATCAAATCCCTGAAACGTGAAAAGAGTTTTCGTGTATAAAGGTGAAGAGTGACAAGTTCAAAATTTCAGAACTTTGGAATTCAGGGTTTTGGAGGTCCTGAGTACAAGCGATCAAGACACAATGGAGTGAAAAACCCGAAGTCGCAAGTTGCGACAGAACTTGATGTGAATTTTGGGATTTCGGTAAATCAGGATTTGGAATACCGGAAGTCTTGATGACAAGGAGCCAGGGGCCTTTGTATTGAAAAACCCGGAGTTGCGAAATCTGGAAAATCCTTCAAGTGGCGTTTTGGCATTTCGGAGATCGGGGTTTCAACATTCATGTTGACAAGGATTCGGGACACTTCACATCAGAAATATCGAACATGCGAAACACGAAATATCCGTGAAGGTGCGTTTCGACATTTCGTTGTTTTGGGGTTCGATAATTTGGGGATTGTGGTGACAAGTGTTTTGGGATCGAGAGTTTCGACCTCCTGGTACCGGAAGATCGAAATAACGTGAGCCATTGGATCTCAAGGAAGGCTCTCAGCCATTGATCCCATAGAAGGCGTCTCTTTGGAGTTCGGGGTTTCGAAGTGATAGGGGAACGATAGTCGAAGACTGATTCAAGTTCTGAAAGACGAGAAAAGTGACAGGTGGCAGGAATCCACGTCAGAGACCGAGGACAGCTGTGAAGATAGGTGGCGAGTTTTCCTCAATAGTCAGAGTCAAACTCCGTTGACTATTTCAGGGTTCGGGGGTTGGAGAGTCAGGAAAACTCACGTCAGGATTCACAAAATCGCAAAGTTTGAAACCCCGAAAAAAGGCAAAAACTCGTTGAGGGGCCAAAAATTGATGAACGTGTCAGGATTCTGCAATTCGACACTTTAGAATATAAGAGATCGGGGTTCCCGGTTCTTGAATTCCCGAAGTCGCAAAATGTGAGACAGGAGCAGAGGAAGATGTGGACAAGGATTTCAATGTTTTGACATTTCGGGTTTCAGAGGTCGAAGGGGTAAGGCACTCGACAACAGGATTCACGAACTCGTGAAATCTGGTATCCCGAAAGGGAAAGGGGAAAGTCCCAATGTTAGTTGGGTGTTGATCATGGACTTCATGCCAGTGCAAAGATCACGTGAGAATAACTAAGAATGACCTGTGACATACACTCAGTTGGGTGTGTGAATAAATTTCCCGAAGAGTAAATTGGAGAGCCAATTAGACTCTAAGGGGTTGAAATTGAAAGATCTTGTGCGGACTCTGACCTGAGGGTTGGGGTACTGCGTCAGTGTGGTATTAGAGTGAGTAAGAGTTCTTTGCGTTCTGTAGAAGAGAAAAGAGAAGATATTTGCAGCCATGCCAGCGAGAAGGAGAGAGATTCCAATGCCTGATCTAGCAGCGGAAAGGGAAATGCGTGAACTACGTGCTAGGCTTGATGCCATGGAGACAACACAGAGGCGCACAGTCAACACTAGGGATATCAGCGAGGCTGAAATTGAAAATGAAGCTGGAAACGAGGGAGAAGAAGTTGTAGCCAAAGATGCAGTAGATGAACGCCTATTCAGGGTTGTTGCGAGGATAGGTGCCAGAGAGGAAATGGACATTCCAGTATATAAAGGAAACCTGGATGTAGAAGAACTTCTGGACTGGATTAGAGCTTTGGATAGATATTTTGATTATGAGGATGTTGAGGAAGACAAAAAGGTCAAACATGCTGTCACAATACTTAAAGGGCATGTAGCACTATGGTGCTATGAACTGCAGGCTGACAGACGTGGCAAAGGCAAGAAAAAAATCAAAATTTGGGATAGAATGGTTGCAAAGATGAAGGCCAAATTCATACCCAAGGATTATCAAATTACTCTGTTTCGGAGAATGCATAATTTGAGATAGAAGTTGAGTTCAGTAAAAGAATACACTGAGGAATTCTATAAGATAAACATCAGAGCAGGTCATCGGGAAAGTGATAATGAAAAGGTTACTAACTACATGAATGGTCTGCGATATGACATTTAGGATGAGATGAGCATGATGAGCCTTTAGAATGTGGAGGATGCTTATCAGATGGCTCTGAAAGCTGAAGAGAAGATGAGCCGGAAGCAAGGTCAGAAAGGCCGAGGCAGAAGTCAATCCAGAGGCAAAACAATTACCCAAGACAGGAATAAAAAACCTAAACAAGAGTGGAAGAAACCTCAAACTCAAACTGAGGGAGGGGGAAGCTCACAGAGAGGACAGTATGCTGATAGAAATACTTTTCCTCGAACCAGAGGAAGAGGAAGAGGTAGAGGTGGAGAAATAAAATGCTTTACCTATGGGAAAAATGGACACAAATCCTACGAATGTCCAGATAGAAAGAAATAAGGAGGTGAAACTCACATTGACAAATCACAAGGATGGAATGTTGAGGCAGAAGATGATGAGGGTGAAGATCAATGATGATGAGAAAAGTTCTCTTAACGCCAGAGAAGGAGGCAGAGAACCCATCCCAAAGAAACAGACTTTTTCGGACTGCTTGCAAGACCAAACATAGGGTATGCAAAGTCATCGTGGACAGTGGTAGCACAGACAATCTCATTTCTATAGAGATGGTAGAAAAGATGGAGCTGGAGACTATTGAACATCCAAGCCGATATAGAGTTTCGTGGTTACAAAAAGTTCATCAGGTAAATGTCACTAAACAATGTTTAGTTGAATTTAAAATAAGAGGATATAAGAATGAAATACTATGTGATGTCATTCCCATGGATGTTTGTCATCTATTGCTGGGTAGACCATGGCAATATGACAGGAATGTGATTCATGATGGGAGAAAGAACACATACACCCTGGAGAAGAATGGGAGAACTCACATGTTGTTGTCGATTAAGGATAAAGAAACGAAACCAGAAGTGAGCAACACTGTACTTCTCATGAGTGGGAAGGAACTTCTTAAGGAGGTTAAGAAGAAGGAAGATACACAATTCATCATGGTTAGGAAGCCTAGAATTGTTTTAACTAGTACAAGAGTGGATGATTTACCAGAGGAAATCCAGAAGTTGCTGGAAGAGTTTGCTGATATAGTAGTGGACGAACTACCTTGTTCGTTGCCACCGATCAGGAGTGTAAGTCATCACATCGATCTTATACCTGGAGATAGTTTACTAAACAAAGCAGCGTATAGATTGACACCGCAGGAGAATGAAGAGGTCAAGAGACAAGTCCAGGACATAATGGACAAAGGGTTGATTTGCGAAAGCTTGAGTCCATGCGTTGTTCCAACACTGCTCAGCCCAAAGAAAGATGGAGGCTGGAGGATGTACACAAACTCGAGGACAATCAATAAGATTACCATCAGATATAGATTTCCTTTTCCAAGGATGGATGATTTGATGGATTGCTTGAGTGGAGTAAATTTTTTTTCAAAGATTGATTTGAAAAGTGGATATCATCAAAGTCATATGAGAGAACATGATGAATGGAAGACTGCCTTCAAGACGAATGAGGGACTGTATGAAGGGCTTGTTATTCCATTTAGCTTAACAAATGCACCCAGTACTTTCATGAGATTAATGAATGAAGTCATGAAAGAGTTTATCGGGAAGTTCGTCATCGTATATCTTGACGATATATTAATTTTCAGCAAGACAGAAACATAACACTTGAAGCATTTAGCTACAGTGATGAGGAGATTACAGCAAGAGAAGTTACTGATAAATATGAAGAAATCAACATTTATGAGGACATAACTCATTTATTTGGGTTATGTTATCTCTGTAGATGAGCTGAAAATGGATTTGGATAACATAAAGGTGATTAAGAATTGGCCATCGCCGAAAAGTGTATTTGAGGTTCGAAAGCTTCCATGGATTAGCTAGTTTCTATAGAAAATTCATCCGAAATTTTAGTGGGATTAGCGCACCAATGATGGACACAGTGAAGAAAAGACACAAATATTTTCATTGGACAGAGGAAGTAGAAAAAAGTTTCAACTTGCTGAAGAAAAATATTACTGAACAACCAATTCTGGTGTTGCCAGATTTCAGCAAGATGTTTCAGGTCAATTGTGACACTAGTGGATTTGCAATTGGAGCGGTCTTGATCCAAGATGACAGATCGATCACATACTTCAGTGAGAAACTGAATGAAGCAAAGGTTAAGTACTCCACATATGACAAAGAATTTTATGCAGTTATAGAAGCACCTAAGAAATGGAGACATTATTTGGTTCCTAAAGAGTTTGTTTTGTACAGTGATAATCATGCCTTACAATTCATGACTCAACAGGAGAAGTTGAACCAAAGACATGTTAAATGGGTTGAAGACATGCAAAATTTTACTTTTGTAATTAAACATATTTCTGGAACTGCTAACAAATTTGTTGATGCTTTAAGTAGGAAATGTTTGCTTATGCAGGAATTTAGAGTCAAAACTTTGGGTTTTGATAATCTCAAAGAAATGTACAGAGATGATCTAGATTTTAAAGAGGCGTATGAGGCATATGAGAATCCAATTCTTAGGGACAGAAGCTAGTGGACCAAATATATGATCCAGGATGGATTATTATTTAGAGGCAGTCAATTATGTATTCCAAAATGCTCCATGAGGGAGAATCTGCTGAAAGAAAAACATAGTGGAGGATTGGCCGGACATTTTGGTCATGACAAAACGTTCTCGAAATTAAATGGCTCATATTTTTGGCTAGGGATGAGGACAGATGTCAAAATATTTGTGGACATATGTGAAATTTGTCAGCACACAAAGGGAAAAAAGAAGAACACATGGTTATACCAGCCATTACCCATACCTGAGAGGCCGTGGGATGTAGTGAGAATGGATTTTATATTGGGTCTTCCAAGAATGCAAAGAGAATTTGATTCAATCTTTGTGGTGGTAGACAGATTTTCAAAGATGGCACATTTTATACCATGTTAGAAAACCAACCACACAACTCATATTCCGAACTTGTTTTTCAAGGAAGTTGTCAGACTTCACAACTTACCAAGGCTTATTGTTTCAGATCGAGACACCAACTTCATGGGACATTTCTAGAGGACTTTAATAAAGAAGCTGGGGGCAAGTTTGTCTTTTAGCTCAGCTTATCATCCTCAAATGGATTTGCAGACAAAAGTTGTAAATAGAAGCTTGGGAGATTTGCTAAGGAGCCTGGTGACTGAACACCACAGTCAGTGGGATCACATTCTTCCACAGGCGGAATTTTCTTACAATGTTTCACTGAACAGAAGCACAGGGCATAGTCCATTCCTCATTATGTATGGAATGCAACCAAGGGGAGTTTATGAATTGAAGGATTCAGAACAGAATGGAACTAGAAGTGCTAGTGCAGAGGATTTTGCAGAAGCAATGAAGGAGCTTCACAGCCGAGTTAAGGAACGATTGCAGAATTTGAGTCAAGAGTACAAGCACATAGCAGATCAACACATGTGAGAACTTCAATTTGAAGTTGGTGATCTGATTCTTGAACATATGAGGAAGGAGAGGTTCCCAAGGGGGACATATAACAAATTGAAAATGAAGAAGATTGAACCATGCAAGATCGTAAAGAAATTTTGGGCAAATGCATATGAGATCGAATTACCTGATGGGATCGAAATTTCACCGATATTCAACATCTCAGATTTGTACCCTTACAGAGATGAAGAAGTAGGAGAGGATAGTGAACAGACAGAGGTTCAATGGACTAAAAAATTGCCTGTAGCTGAAAATCCACAGATGGAAAGTATACTTGACAAGAGAATCAACAAGAGGACCAGGAGAAAAGAGTATTTTGAATACTTATTCAAATGGAAGGGACATCCAGTTGAAGATGCCAGTTGGGAGAATGAAGTAGAGACTCAAAAGCATGGATAGACCATGCAAGAACTCATGAACAGGAGTCCATGAAAATTTTCAAGCGGGGGAGTATGATGCAGGAGCATCGCCAGCAACAAGCGAGGGCGGAGGCAGAAGACAGCTGGGATGAGCGCAACGCATTTTTTGCAAATGTTGAAAATGTTTTGAAATATTTTGAAAGACTAAGGAAGGATTATTAATGAAATAGTTAAGGGAAGAGTACTTGCATATTGTAAACAGATCTTGAGAAATTTGCTCTCATCTGTCGATGTAAAAGGCATTTATGCCCAGTTAATGAAAGTAGGTCGATTTGAATGATAGATTAGACAGTTTTAGGAGCAGGAGGGAAAACCGAATATAGACACCCTCATCTTTGTATCATTGGGTCATTGTAACATTAGCATAGAAAAAAAGAGAGTTGTAGCAGAAGAGTTGTAGAGGAGAACCCATGTACATAAACTTGAATTAATATATGAAGTTTTAATTCAGATTCATGGTGTTATGATGTTTTATGTTTGTACATGTTGAATGGTCTGCTTAGAGTTGTTTTATGCTCTCTATTATGCATTTTCTTTAGTACTATGAATGTATATGATTTCATGTTAAATGTTTGGAATATGAGAGAAAGAGAATGAGTTTCAATTGTTTCTCAGCCTGAGTGAGAGTTCCTGCAAGGAGTGTAGTGAAAGTGTCCGCAAGGTGTGCATTGACAAGGTTCAGAGTTTATCTCTGAGAGATCAGGAGGGATACCATTGTTCTCATTCCAGCAGAAGTGCAAGACAAGCACAGAAGCCGTGCAAGGTGTGCGTAGGCTGGTCGAGACCTTAGAACTTATCAACTAAGGTTGAGAGATTGAAGGACTGTTGTTGCAGAAAAAGTACACAGAGTCAGGAGTTCAAGTACGTTGAAGTATTTGAAGGATTGTCGCAAGGAGTGCGTGCAGGAGTCTCCTTGAAGACCTGAGTTTGCGAAGAAAGCTCAGAAGGGTTAGGGCCTTTGAATCATTCAAGAAAAAGAAGGAAGCTCAAGTCATTGTGCAGAAGTCACGCCCGAGAGAAGGATCACATAGTCGATTTTGAGCCAGGGGTTCTTGAGGAGGAAATTGAATGGTTGGAATTCTCCGACGAGAACTCCCGAAATAACAAGGATCGTAGGATCCAAGAAAGTTGCAGGGGAAGTTAAGCGTTGGACAAATCCACCTTCGAAAGGCAGGTTTTAATGTGGACCGTTGATTTCTATCATTGGACTGTCGAGATCATTTCGACATTTCGGGGGTCATAAGTTTGAAGTGTGGATGAAACCATTGGTTGATCAAATCCACGAAACACAAAAAGAGTTTTTGTGTATAAAGGCGAACAGTGACAAGTTCGGAATTTCAAAACTTTGGAATTTGGGGTTTGGGAGGTCCTGAGGACAAGCGATCGGGACACAACGGAGTAAAAGCCTGAAGTCGCAAGTCGCGATAGAACTTGATGTGAATTTTGGGATTTCGGTAAATCGAGATTCGGAATACTAGAAGTCCTGATGATAAGGAGCCAGGGGCCTTTGTATTGAAAAACCCAGAGTTGTGAAATTTGAAAAATTCTTGAAGTGGCGTTTCGACATTTTGGGGATTAGGGTTTCAGCATTCATGTTGACAAGGATTCGGGACACTTCACATCAGAAATCCCGAACATGCGAAACGAAAAATATCTGTGAAGGTGCGTTTCGACATTTCAGTGTTTCGGTGTTAGGGGATTCGGGGATTGTGGTGACAAGTGTTTTGGGATCGAGAGTTTCAAACTCCCGGTACCAGAAGCCTGAAATAACGTGAGCCATTGGATCTCAAGGAAGGCTATCAGTCGTTGATCCTATAGAAGGTGTCGCTTCAGAATTCAGGGTTTCTAATTGATAGGGGAATGGTAGTCGAAGACTGATTCAAGTTTCGAAAGCTGGGAAAAGTGACAGGTGGCAGGAATCCACGTCAGAGACTGAGGACAGCTGTGAAGACAAGTGGTGAGTTTTTGTCAATAGTCAGAGTCAGACTCTGTTGACTGTTTCGAGGTTCAGGGGTTGTAGAGCCAGGAAACCTCAGATCAGGATTCATGAAATTGCAAAGTCCGAAACCCCAAAAAAAGGCAAAAACCCATTGAGGGGCCAAAAATTGATGAACGTGTCGGGATTGGGAAGTTCGACACTTTAGAATATAAGAGATCGAGGTTCCCAGTTATAGAATTCCCGAAGTCACAAAATATTAAACAGGAGCAGAGGAAGACATGGACAAGGATTTCAACGTTTTGGCATTTCGGGTTTTGGAGGTCGAAGGGGTAAGGCGCTCGACAACAGGATTCGCGAACTCACGAAATCTGGTATCCCGAAAGGGAAAGGGGAAAGTCCCAATGTCAGTTGGGTGTTGATCATGGAGTTCATGCCAGTGCAAGGATCATGTGAGCATAACTCAGAATGACCTGTGACATACACTCAGTTGGGTTTGTGAATAAATTTCCCAAAGAGGAAATTGGAGAGCCAGTCAGACTCTAAGGGGACAAAATTGAAAGATCCTGTGCGGACTCCAACCTGAGGGTTGGGGTACTGCGTCAGTGTGGTATCAGAGAAAGTAAGAGTTCTTTTTTTTCTATAGCAGAGAAAAGAGAAAATATTTCAGCCATGTTGCTGAGAAGGAGAGAGAGGCCAATGCCCGATCCAGCATTGGAAAGGGAAATGCGTGAACTATGTGCTAGGGTTGATGCCATGGAGACAACACAGAGGCACACAGTCAACGTTGGGGATATCAACGAGGTTGAAAGTGAAAATGAAGCTAGAAATGAGGGAGAATAAGTTGCAGTTGAAGATGCAGCAGATGAATGCCTATTCAGGGTTGTTGCGAGGATAGGTGCCAGAGAGAAAATGGGCATTGCAGTATATGAAGAAAACCTTGATGTAGAAGAACTTCTTGACTGGATTAGAGCTTTGGATAAATATTTTGATTATGAGGATGTCGAGGAAGACAAAAAGGTCAAACATGATGTCACAAGACTTAAAGGGCATGCAACTCTATGGTGGGATGAACTGCAGGCTGACAGACGCTGCAAAGGCAAGCAAAAAATCAAAAGTTGGGATAGAATGGTTGCAAAGATGAAGGAAAAATTCCTACCCAAGGATTATCAAATTACTCTGTTTTGGAGAATGCAGAATTTGAAACAGAAGTTGAGTTCAGTAAAATAATACACTGAGGAATTATACAAGATAAACATCAAAGCAGGTCATCGGAAAGTGATGATGAAAAGGTTGCCAGGTACATGAATGGTCTGCAAACTACGATATGACATTCAGGATGAGATGAGCATGATGAGCCTTAGGAATGTGGAGGATGCTTATCAGATAGCTCTGAAAGATGAAGAGAAGTTGAGCCGGAAGCAAGGTCAGAGAGGCCGAGGCAGAAGTCAAGCCAGAGGCAAAACAATTTCCCAAGATAGGAATCAGAAACCTAAAGAAGAGTGGAAGAAACCTCAAACTCAAACTGAGAAAGGGGGAAGCTCACAGAGAGGAAAGTATGCTGGTAGAAACACTTTTCTTCGAACCAGAGGAAGAGGAAGAGGCAGAGGTGGAGAAATAAAATTCTTTACCTGTGGGAAAAATGGACACAAATCCTATGAATGTCCAGATAGAAAGAAAGAAGGAGGTGAAACTTACATTGACGAAGCACAAGGATGGAATGTTGAGGCAGAAGATATTGAGGGCGGAAGATCACTGATGATGAGAAAATTTCTCTTAACGTCAAAGAAGGAGGCAGAGAACCCAACACAAAGAAACAGACTTTTTCGGACTGCTTACAAAACCAAAGACAGGGTATGCAAAGTCATCGTGGATAGTGGTAGCATAGACAATCTCATTTCTACAGAGATGGTAGAAAAGTTGGAGCTGGAGACTATTGAACATCCAAGCCCATACAAAGTTTCATGGTTACAAAAGGGACATCAGGTAACTGTCACTAAAGAATGTTTAGTTGAATTTAAAATAGGAGGATATAAGGATGAAATACTATGTGATGTCATTCCCATGGATGTTTGTCATCTATTGCTAGGTAGACCGTGGAAATATGATAGGAATGTGATTCATGATGGGAGAAAGAACACATACACCCTGGAGAAGAATNACTGTACTTCTCATGAGTGGGAAGGAACTTCTTAAGGAGGTTAAGAAGAAGGAAGATACACAATTCATCATGGTTAGGAAGCCTAGAATTATTTTAACCAGTACAAGAGTGGATGATTTACTAGAGGAAATCCATAAGTTGCTCGAAGAGTTTGTTGATATAGTAGTGGATGAACTACCTTGTTCCTTGCCACCGATCAAAAGTATAAGTCATCACATCGATCTTATACCTGGAGCTAGTTTACTAAACAAAGCAGCGTACAGATTGACTCCATAGGAGAATGAAGAGGTCAAGAGACAAGTCCAGGACTTAATGGACAAAGGGTTGATTCGAGAAAGCTTGAGTACATGCACTGTTCCAACAGTGCTCAACCCAAAGAAAGATGGAGGCTAGAGGATGTGCATAGACTCGAGGGAAATCAAAAAGATTACCATCAGATATAGATTTCCTTTGCCAAGGATGGATGATTTGATGGATTTCTTGATTGGAGATTTTTTTTTTTCAAAGATTGATTTGAAAAGCGGATATCATCAAATTCGTATGAGAGAAGGTGACGAATGGAAGACTGCCTTCAAGACAAATGAGGGACTGTATGAATGGCTTGTTATTCCATTTGGCTTAACAAATGCACCTAGTACTTTCATGATATTAATGAATGAAGTCTTGAAAGAGTTTATCGGGAAGCTCGTCATCGTATATCTTGACGATATATTAATTTTCACTAAGATAGAAACAAAACACTTGAAGCATTTAGCTACAGTGATGAGGAGATTACAGCAAGAGAAGTTGCTGATAAATATGAAGAAATCAACATTTATGAGGACATAACTCATTTATTTGGGTTATGCTATCTCTGCAGATGAGATGAAAATGGATTTGGATAAGGTAGAGGCGATTAAGAATTGGCCATCGCCGAAAAGTGTATTTGAGGTTTGAAAGCTTCCATGGATTAGCTAGTTTCTACAGGAAATTCATCTGAAATTTTAGTGGGATTAGTGCACCAATGATGGACACAGTGAAGAAAAGACACAAATATTTTCATTGGACAGAGGAAGCAGAAAAAAGTTTCAACCTGCTGAAGAAAAAGATTACTGAACAACCAATTCTGGTGTTGCTAGATTTCAGTAAGACGTTTCAGGTCAATTGTGATGCTAGTGGATTTGCAATTGGAGGTGTCTTGAGCCAATATGACAGACCGATCACATACTTCAATGAGAAATTGAGTGAAGCAAAGGTTAAGTACTCCACATATGACAAAGAATTTTATGCAGTCATACAAGCGCGAAAGAAATGGAGACATTATTTGGTTCCTAAATAGTTTGTTTTGTACAGTGATAATCATGCCTTACAATTCGTGACTCAATAGGAGAAGTTGAACCAAATACATGTTAAATGGGTTGAATACATGTATAATTTTACTTTTGTAATTAAACATATTTCTAGAACTACTAACAAAGTTGCTGATGCTTTGAGCAGGAAATGTTTGCTTATGCAGGAGTTTAGAGTCAAAACTTTGGGTTTTGATAATCTCAAAGAAATGTACAGAGACGATCCATATTTTAAAGAGGCGTATGAGGCATCTGAGAATCCAATTCTCAGGGATAGAAGCCAGTGGCCCAAATATATGATCTAGGATGGATTATTATTCATAGGCAATCAATTATGTATTCCAAAATGCTCCATGAGGGAGAATCTGTTGAAAGAAAAACATAGTGGAGGACTGGCTGGACATTTCGGTCATGACAAAATGTTCTCGAAATTAAATGACTCATATTTTTGGCCAGGGATGAGGACAAATGTCAAAATATTTGTGGACAAATGTAGAATTTGTCAGCATACAAAGGGAAAAGGCAGAACACAGGGTTATACTAGCCATTACCCATACCTGAGAGGTTGTGGGATGCAGTGAGCATGGATTTTATATTGGGGCTTCCAAGAACGCAAAGAGGATTTGATTCAAACTTTGTGGTGGTAGACAGATTTTCAAAGATGGCACATTTGATACCATGTCAGAAAACCAGTGACGCACCTCATATTGCGAACCTTTTTTTCAAGGAAGTTGTCAGACTTCACGGCTTACCAAGGAGTATTGTTTCAGATGGAGACACCAAGTTCGTGGGACATTTCTGGAGGAATTTAAGGAAGAAGCTGGGGACAAGTTTGTCTTTTATCTTATCTTATCATCCTCAGATGGATGGGAATATAGAAGTTTTAAACATAAGCTTGGGAGATTTGCTAAGGAGCCTAGTGACTGAACACCACAGTCAGTGGGATCACATTCTTCCATGGGCGGAATTTTCTTACAATGATTCACTCGACATAATCATAGGGCAAAGTCCATTCCCAATTATGTATGGAATGTAGCCAAGGGGAGTTTATGAATTGAGAGATTCAGAACATAATGAAACTAGAAGTGCTAGTGTACAGGATTTTGCAGAAGCAATGAAAGAGCTTCACAGCCGAGTTAAGGAACGATTGCAGAATTTGAGTCAAGAGAACAAGCACAGAGCAGATCAACACAGGTGAGAACTTCAATTTGAATTTGGTGATCTGATTCTTGCACATCTGAGGAAGGAGAGGTTCCCAAGGGGGACATATAACAAACTGAAAATGAAGAAGATTGGACCATGCAAGATTGTAAAGAAATTTTGGGCAAATGCATATGAGATTGAATTACCCGATGGGATCGAAATTTCATCGATATTCAACATCTCAGATTTGTACCCTTACAGAGTTGAAGAAGAAGGAGTAGATAGTGAACAAACAGAGGTTTAGTGGACTAAACAAATGCCTGTAGCTGAAAATCCACAGATGGAAAGTATACTTGACAAGAGAATCAACAAGAGGACCAGGAGAAAAGAGTATTTTGAATACTTGGTCAAATGGAAGGGACATCAAGTTGAAGATGCCAGTTGGGAGAATGAAGAAGAGATTCAGAATCATCGAGAGACCGTGCAAGAACTCATGAACAGGAGTCCATGAAAATTTTCAAGCAAGGAAGTATGATGTAGGAGCATCAGCAACAACAAGCGAGCGCGGAGGCGGAAGACAGCTGGGATGAGCGCAACGCATTTTTTGCAAATGTTGAAAATTGTTTGAAATATTTTGAAAGACTAAGGAAGGAATATTAATGAAATAGTTAAGGGAAGCATACTTGCATATTGTAAACAGATCTTGAGAAATCTGCTCTCATCTGTCGATGTAAAAGGCATTTATGCCCAATTAATGAAAGTAGTTAGATTTGAATGATAGATTAGATAGTTTTAGGAGCAGGAGGGAAAACTGAATATAGACACCCTCATCTTTGTATCATTGGGTCATTGTAACATTAGCATAGAAAAGAAGAGAGTTGTAGCAGAAGAGTTGTAGAGGAGAACCCATGTACATAAGCTTGAATTAATATATGAAGCTTTAATTCAGATTCATGCTGTTATGATGTTTTTTGTTTGTACACGCTGAATGGTATGCTTACAGTTGTTTTATGCTCTCTATTATGCATTTGCTTTAGTACTGTGAATGTATATGATTTCATGTTAAATGTTTGGAATCTGAGAGAAAGAGAATGAGTTTCAATTGTTTCTCATCCTGAGCGAGAGTTCCTGCAAGGAGTGCAATGAAAGCATCTGCAAGGTGTGCGTTGACAAGGTTCAGAGTTTATCTCTAAAAGCTCAAGAGGGATACCGATGTTCTCATTCTAGTAGAAGTGCAACACAAGCACAAAAGTCGTGCAATTTGTGCACAGGCTGGTCGAGACCTTAGAACTTATCATCTAAGGTTGAGATATTGAAGGACTGTTGTTGCAGAGAAAGTGCACAGAGTCGGGAGTTCAAGTACGTTGAAGTATTTGAAGGATTTCCACAAGGAGTGCGTGCAGGAGTCTCCTTAAAGACCTGAGTTTGCGAATAAATCTCATAATGGTTAGGGCCTTTGAATCATTCATGAAAAAGTAGGAAGCTCAAGTCGTTGTGAAGAAGTCACGCCCCAAAGAAGGATCAGAGAGTCGATTTTGAGCCAGGGGTTCTTGAGGAGGAAACTGAACGGTCGGAATTCTCCGAGGAGAACTCCCGAAATAACGAGAACCGTAGGATCCAAGAAAGTTGCGGGGGAAGTTAACCGTTGGACAGATCCACCTTCAAAAGGCATGATTTAACGTGGACCGTTGATTTCGATCATTGGACCGTCGAGATCATTTCGGAATTTCGGGGGTCATAAGTCCGAAGTGTGGACGAAACCTTTGGTTGATCGAATCCTCGAAACACGAAAATAGTTTTCGTGTATAAAGGTGAAGAGTGACAAGTTCGAAATTTCAAAACTTCGGAATTCGGGGTTTTGGAGGTCCTGAGGAAAAGCGATCGAGACAAAGCTTAGTGAAAACCCCAAAGTCGCAAGTCGTGAAAGAACTCGATGTGAATTTTAGGATTTCGGTAAATCGAGATTCAGAATACCGGAAGTCCTGATGACAAGGAGCCATGGGCGTTTGTATTGAAAAACCCGGAGTTGTGAAATCTGGAAAATCCTTGAAGTGGCATTTTGACATTTCGGGGATCAGGGTTTCGACATTCACGTTGACAAGGATTCGGGACACTTCACATAAGAAATCTCAAACATGCGAAATATCCATGAATGTGTGTTTTGGCATTTTGGTGTTTTGGGGTTCGAGAATTCGGGGATTGTGGTGACAAGTGTTTTGGGATTGAGAGTTTTGAACTCCCGGTATCGGAAGCCTGAAATAACGCGAGCCGTTGGATCTCAAGGAAGGCTATCAACCGTTGTTCCCATAGAAGTCGTCGCTTCAAAATTCAGGGTTTCGAAGTGATAGGGGAACGGTAGTCGAAGACTGAATCAAGTTTTGAAAGCCGAGAAAAGTGATAGGTGGCAGGAATCCACGTAAGAGACTGAGGACAACTATGAAGACAGGTGGCGAGTTTTCGTCAATAGTCAGAGTCAGACTCCATTAACTTTTTTGGGGTTCGACTGTTGGAGAGTCAGGAAACCTCACGTCAGGATTCATGAAATCGCAAAGTCCGAAACCCCAAAAAAAGGAAAAAATCCGTTGAGGGGCCAAAAATTGATGAACGTGTCGGGATTTGGCAATTTGGCACTTTAGAAGATAAGAGATCGGGGTTCCCGGTTCTGGAATTTTTGAAGTCACGAAAGGTGAAACAAGAGCAGAGGAAGACGTGGACAAGGATTTCGGCATTTCGGGTTTCGGAGGTCGAAGGGGTAAGGCACTCAACAACAAGATTCGTGAACTTGTGAAATCCGGTATCCCAAAAGGGAAAGGGGAAAGTCCCAATGTCAGTTGGGTGTTGATCGTGCAGTTCATGCTAGTGAAAAGATCACGTGAGCATAACTCAGAAGGACCTGTGACATACACTCAGTTGGGTGTGTGAATAAATTTTGCGAAGAGGAAATTGGAGAGCCAATTAGACTCTAAGGGGCCGAAATTGAAAGAATCCGTGTGGACTTCGACCTAAGGGTTGGGGTACTACGTCATTAGACATCCTCGATGGAACATAGAAAAGGACATCTGATAGAAAATAAAAAAACTAAACTCTAAAAGATAGATCAACTTGCCACATATTGTTGCCTACTAGACTATACACAATATCCTTTGTTAGTCATGAAAACTAATTCACAAACAAACAAGTCTACACAGACTATCAAAGAAAGATCAACACCTATGAAAAACAAGTGTCTAAGAGATGTAATTCAACCCTGAATCTTGCTATCTACAATAAGACCCTGCTATCTTAAAAAAGAATTAGGCTTGTGATAAATTAAGGAATGAATGAAAATTGAACTATCTCAACATAAAGTCAAAGAGAAAACCTTAGTATGCTTCTCCTTCTATTCTCCCTTTCCTTTTTCCTTTAAGAAAATTAGAATTGGTTGAAGAAGTAGAACTACCTCATTAGTTAAGTTAATTAAAAACTCAACCAACTTTAGTTAAGGGGGAAAAGTAATAAATCATAATAAGTTTTTTTAAATAAATAATAACTAGTAGGTGGGACCCCTTGTGACTACTTTTTTCTCTTAACAATCATAACATAACTAGTTAATTAAGAAAAACATCCCTCCTTGTGACTCCCATCATCACATTCATATTTGACAATTATTTCATTGAAATTTGAAATTATTTTCAAAAATATATTACCAATATATCCAAAAAGCCTAGTGTCCAAAAATATGAAGTCAACTATTCTCAATGAATAGATAAATAAATAGAACTTAAAATCCATATTTTCTAGTCCGCGAGGCAATCTTTCCCTTGTTGTTGCTATCACCTTTTAAACTCTCTGAATTTTCCTTAGGCTATGTGGAGCCTTTAGAATTAATCTCGCTGATCACATGAGAGAAATCGTCCCTCAACTGCATGCGGGATGACACCGATTTATCAGAATCATTTGAAGGTGAGGAAGGGGAAGTAGTGGCTTTCCCTTTGTCAGGGGCATAGTGGGCCTCAGTTTTCAGCCTTTTATTTGAATAACCCATTCCTTCATGCATAATTGATTAGCAAATAGTTCCTTTAACAACCATGCATGAAAACGCTTTCAAAATATGAAATAGACTTTGGTTCAATGACATATCAGACTCATGCAATCCAATCCATAATTCTTTTTTAACTATTGTAAATGAGGAGGGGGTGAACAAAAGGTCCTAGGTTATGCTAGGGGTTTCTATTGAGTGAAACATGATAAAATGAGGAGTGAAAGAAACATGGTTACTGCTCAAAGACAACAAACAATCAACTGTAATGAAAACCAATAAAATATCACCATGATCCAACCAAGCAACTACAATTCCAAACTGCTTCAATACATAATTTTTATTAACTGTAATTAAATTTTAAGAACACAGAGTGAAAAATGAATGTGGGAAGGCGATAGGATTTTAATTAGCGAAAAGAGAGAAAATGGTAGGGAGGAGAGCAGATATTGTTCATAAAATTAATCAACTAATCCATAACCATTCTATATCAAACGCAAAATATCCAACACCAACCAATAATTACTGTGGTCATTTAAACAACCAATGTGTATAACCCAATCAATTTTGTGTATTACTTGCTCATTAATGCAGAGTCATCAAAACAAGACAATATGCCTTCCACGACAACCTGTAAGAGTTATGTTTCTTCCCAACTGTCCCAGATAATATTTAAACAATTTCTTAATTAAGACACACACACTTGTTTCAATCTTTCTTATCAAAACATCAACCACCATCCATAATTATTTTTTCAAATCAAACATAGACCTAAAATCACACTCGAAATCATTTCTCAAGTTCACTTAACAATTAATTTGTAATGAGATCATACTTCCACAACACCCATGCATATTTCCGTTAAGATGAATGATATTCATTAAACATACATAATGGACAGTCAAACACATTGATCCATATTTTAACTCACAAAGATCCTAACTTTCCATTTAAACACACAGACAACAATAACCACTTAAACTCATACTATGCTTGGAAACCACAGACCATTCGACAAAACACAGACTATCTCTATGACTGTACAGGTCCAAATATTTTGAATTTAAACATCCACAATGTTGGGCTATCAATCAATATGACGAGGTAGTAAAATTAAGCCTGATATCATCTCTCAAATTAATCAAATTGCAACAGAACCATACTATGTAAAAACCCATGACCATCTCTAATGGTGCAACCAATAATATCCATAGCATATACAGTGGATGGCCATACCATAATCACCACAATTTCAATACTCCCATGGCCATTTAACAGTCACAACAATTATTAACTCAACTTAACATGGTTTAGGCATGCCACACATACCCATGCATCACACAATAAGTATTGCTGTGACTTAACCAATTAAAACTAATGCCGAGTTAACAATTCAACAATTACAATGCAAGGGACAACGACTGTGCATTCACTCCAATTCTCCAATCAACCAAGTTACCATGCTGAGATTATCAAATTATTTGTGATAATAACCAATGCAGTGGATAAATACCAAAAGCAACACCACTGTCAACATAATCAAAAGAGACAAGACGAAAATTGAACACTGTCGACCATACACCAACAACTCATAACAACCAACAATATACCCGATAGGCCCTAATGGTTCCCTCCATAAAAACTTGGGCCTAAGAAATCAAGTTTTTTCTCTGTGGAACAACACAAGGAACTGGAGTCGACTCCCATCATCGTGTGAGAATATATGAGACCAATGGTGCACACATAGGGTATACCAAAAATGACTTCATAGATGGGGTGACAATTCCTGTGATGTGAGAGACTTTGAACAGAGGAGTAAGGCTCAATTTTGGCCTTGTAACAATACTTAGAACACATAGGGTATAACCCTCGTGTCTCCCCTAATCAGCCAACTAACAACGTTGATATGGAATAGAGTCGAGAAGAAGCAATATAACCCATTGTGCAACCATCAGTAGCACAAAAAACCCATACCCAAGTGTAACAAAGCGCAGTGACACAAGGCGTTTCAAAACTAGTAAACCCCATAACAACAAAAGATTGGGTATGGTGATACAAATGCATGGAGACAACCAACCTCTCTAGGCCAAATGAAACCCTCCAACTAAAACCATCAAGGATGACAGAGAGCCTTTATTGCTGCTAACACTTAGAATGACCAATAAAACTGCGACTTCAACCATTATTGAAATGAAAACCATCAACGATTCATTCTAGAAAATATCACAAATTTACACAGTTTCCAGACTTAAGGAAAGCACAAACCCATACATCCAAAGCCAATATCTATCTCATAACCAAAGTAGATTCATGGATGGTGAAAAAACATACCTATAACCAAAAGCACCTTAAAACGCAAGCTTGGCCGAGTGGTTTTTCCTCTGCTTGAAAGTCGGAGCCTAACCACAATAAAACACAGTTGAACAATATCCAAACTAGGGAGGTGGCCAATGAAAGGAGTAGGAGTGAAGTGCAGTAAATGCATGTCACCTCCACCCTGAATTCATTCAATTCCTTAGTACATGCCATCCCACTAATCAATTAATTCATTCAATCGAACCATGCATCGAAACCGACATCCACTAATTGCCAAGTGAGCCACCCTCATCACATCTTACCATTTTCAAACTATACAATAATGCATGTCAACTATATAACTCAATAAATCACATAGTTATTAACTTGTTAGCTAGGATTAACAACGCCATTCTAACTTCAATGCATGTAGTGTAGCATAGTAGCATAGTTTAATATTTTCTTTTGGAATTTGTTTATATTTATTTTGCCTCTTTTCAACTGCTCTTATGTATTGTTACTAACATGTCTATTGTGCAGGTGTCAAAGTAATGAATCCAGGAACATATAGCAATGATAGCAATGGATAATATAGGCCATCGTAACATGAAATTGTAGCTTGGAAGAAAACATAACATGCCTTACCCATCATTTACTTGTCACAATTATAACCAATGCATAACAGACCTTATTCATTTCCAATAAAATCCAGATTTCATCAATGATGTAGGACCATGTAAGCAGTGCCAAACAACAACATAAAATGAAATAAGAACCATATCTGATCTCCCAATATACCAGGGGTCCCACCTACTAGTATTATATATCTCGTTAGCTTACAATTATTAGGCTTAAGCAATACTTTGCGAGCGAAATCCTCGTTTCGATTTTAATCGTCAACAAACTGGAAAATCCACATGGAAATTTGTTTTCAACATATTTAGAACTCAGAACTCATGGTTTCACAGGTCAAACAGATAGAACTGAGAAGATTATGCAACAGGGGGGAAGTGAGAGGATTTAATGGAAAAATGACTGGGAATTCAGGAATAACTCATGGAAAGTGTTAAGTATGAGGGGTTTTACCACTTTGTGCATAATCGTTCAATTGAGATCGACTCTTAACTTCAAGGAGAAAATTTATGGACTTGCTCTCTTAATTTCTCAAATGGATGAAGAAATGGAAAGCATAAGAGGGACATGACCAATCTCTTTATAAGACAGTACTGAAATAATATAACAAATTCAAGTGTGTTTTCAGGGGGAACATCATAACACCTGTGTAAGATTGATTGTTATTGACCAACAATTTCTTCCAGGAGTGACACTGTCGCAGAACTGATCCAACATCTTATTCTTTACCAAAACAAACTAAAAGATAGTAAGAAATAAAATCATGAAATAAATAAATTTGCAACAATCAGACCGTAGAAATAAAATGATAGAAATGTAAAAGTAGTAGGAAATGTTTAAAACAGAAAGCATAAATCAACTACTATAAGCAAAAAAGAAAAATAGTGAAAACTGAAAGCAGAGCTAGACTACTAAAATACAGAAAATCCAAACAACGTTAGATATTTTCAAGTTGGTTCCACATAATGATTCAAGTGAGAACCGTTAGTGTTGTAGGAAAACAATCGCTCCTGTAAATATTTTAGAATGTAAGAATTGGTACCTAAGACAAAAGCGATCTTGAAAGGATCCAACCATAATTTTTGAAATTTTGAATGTCTTCCCCTATCAGTGTGAGCTGAATCCCATAGAAGTTTTTTTTCATTGGCCTTAAAATTGACAGTCTTGACACTCTTGTTGAAATACTTCTTAACAATTTGTTGTCTCCTTTTAATATTATCCAAAGAAAACATCCTTTCCTCTTCCAAAGCTAGTAGTGTGTTTATCCTTCGTGAAACATCTGAAGAATTTAATTCTTCGATCTGTACCATCAACCTTAAGGAAGAAATTTATAGCTCAGTTGGAAGGAGAGCTTCTTTACCATAAAAAATATGGAAAGGAGTGCAACCAGTGCTTACCTTGGCGGTAGTTCGATCTACCTAGAGGGAATAAGTGAGGAGAGTATGCCACTGATAAGGCTTGTCTTCGATGAGCCTTTTGACGATTCTTACCAGATTTTTGTTGGTAGACTCAACCTGCCCATTCCCTTGGGGATAATAAGCTGATGAGGTGAAATGTTTAACCCCCGACTTAGATAAAAATTGAGTCATCTAAGCAGAAATGAAATCGGGACCATTGTCTGTAATAATTTCCAATGGAAGACCAAATCTGGAAAAAAAAATATTTTCAAGAAAAGAAATTACCTGATCATCTGTGGAATGCTTAAGTGGGACAACTTAAACCCATTTTTTAAAACTTTCTATGGATGTCAAAATAAAAACTTGTCCATCCAGTGAAGGAGGATGAATAGGACCAATAAAATCCAATCCCCACTTTGAAAAGGGAAAATATGGTAGGAAAGGTTGTAATGGCATTGTTGAAAGGCATTCTTTCCCAGCAATGTTTTGGCACTTGTCACAAAATATCAAAAAAACATAAGAGTCATGAAAGATTGAAGGTCAATAGTATCCTTTTCTAATAATCTTGAAAGTAGTGGTTTTTGCAGAAAAATGACCTCCTACATGAATGACAGAACTTGAAGAACCATGAGCTTCTTGCAACCGTTTATGTGTGTCTGCATTGTTTACATAGCGAAGAAACACACCATCAATGGATCTTCGAAATAATAAGTCTCCTATAATGACGTATCTTGCAGATTCAAGACAACGTCTTCTCCTTTGATGAGTGTCTAAGTTGTCTGGACATATTTTGTTCTGTAAATAATAAACCAAATTCTTGTACTAGGGATGTTCAAACATAGGAAGGATTTGATCATCAATGTAAAAGAGAGATGAAAGGGAACTATCTTCTTCATCAATTTATTCACCATTCTTAGCATGCTGAGCTAATTGAAGGCCTAGGTCATGTCTCTTGATACTGGTAGAAGTCACGATATTCAAATCGTTCTCCTGGATCTTGGCAATCCAATGTGCAAGCTTTCCTGAAAGATAAGTCTGTGAGAGAAAAAACTTGACATCAGGTAAAGGGACTATTACCAACATATGTTTACCTAATATGAAGTGGCGAAAATTTTCAACATCTTTAACAAGAGAGAAATCATGTTTCTCAATAGAAGAATATTTAAATTCATCATCAGACAAACTTTGCCTCATGTAAGCCACTGGTTTTTCATTTCTTGGTCATCATTTGTCACGAGGACAACAGAAATTGCCTCCTTGGTGGCATTAGTATATATCATGAATTCCTTCTCAAAATTCACCTTCGCCCAAACCGTTGCAGAACTAATTTATTTCTTAATCCCTTCAAAAGAATTTTCGACATCATCTGTCCAAGAAAAAGAACAATCTTTCTTATGCCGATTATGAATTGGCTTGACCATCACAGCTGTTGGGTATGTGTTATATTCTTTGCATGTGTGTGTGTGTGGGTGCGTCAGATACGACAACTGCGTTTGACGATCCCTTTACCTAGGGCTCTGTCGTGTGCGCCAGGCGCTTTCCTAGGGGGGTCCCAGGGGGGGCCAGGTATGCCCCCCCTGGTTACACGTAGTGCCCCACAATTTTTTTTTTGGGCGGTTTTTGCTATTTTTAGCGGATTTTGCTATTTTTAGCTGATTTGCAAATTAATCCCGGATTAAGGGATTAGGGTTTTGGTATCTACGGAATACCTAAAAACATTGTATATATTGTATGGCGAATGGTGAAATTTGATATAATGAAAATAAGAAAGGTTTTCCCGGTTGAGGGTTTCCGGTAAAAATCTCTGTGTACTCTGTGTATGAGCCATTTATTAATTTCTATATTGCTTAAGAATCTATATGCATTGCTTTACTTCGCAGGTTTAAAACTTACATGTGGTATCACAGCACATTTTTGGCTTTAGAGGGACGCCTTTGTTGCTGAGGGTTTGGCTCGGTCTTGATAGATCAAGTTTATCTTGGGTCTGTGATAAACCTGGGTTTAGTGGGAGCTTTTGAAGTGGAGATTCGAGTAAAGTAAGAGGAATGGCGAGCTCATCTAGAATCAGGATAGAGAAGTTCAACGGTAAAAACTT
>SNQJ01S0012143.1:199987-222011 GCA_010110895.2 Picea sitchensis
CAACGAATTGAAAAAATTACACTTTGCATATAAATCAACACTTGCTTCATGTATTTTCCAAGATCATATATAATTTGTTTGACATTGTTGTCAAAGTTGTCTAGGAGAGATAGAGTTATAACATACTGTAACAAAATAAATAAATCATTATTTATTCCCAAATTAGTATAAAAAAAAACTAACAAGATGTTTCACCAATATATAAATATATACACCAAAACAATTAACTTAATAAAGGTATGCCAATCATGAGTTTTTACCCCACCTAATTCACCTTTGTTTGTTAGGATATTATTTATGTTTGAAGAAAATCCAGTGGGAAATTTAATTTTTTTGATAACCTCTTTTACATCCTTGCTTTGTTGCTCTATCAGCAAGCATGTAAGTTCACTTATATTTGTTGGAATACTGAGAGAGGGGGGGTGAATCAGTATGAGAGATTTTTACCACTCTCAATCACAGTATATATAAACTTCAACTTTATCAGAAATATCCAATAGTTTATCACTTATTCATTCAATATATCATTGCATCATAACCAATATCATTCATCAATGCATAATAAATAACCATAGATACATAGTACACCATAATTTATGTGGAAACCAAAATGGGAGAAAACCACATAATGTTTTCTTATATATATCAAGAATACATTTATAGGAAGAACCAACTTCCAAATTCTCTAGCACCAACTGGAAGGAGGCTTCAACCCCCTATTTATAGGCTCCAACCTGAAGGAAGCTACAACTCCCTGAATTCCCCAGCTACAACTAGAAGGAGGCTCCAACCCCCCTAGTTTACAGGCTCCAACTTGAAGGAAGCTCCAAATACATGTGTTCTCTGGCTCCAACCAAAAGGAGGCTATGACCCCCTAATTTATAGGCTCCAACATTAAGGAAGCTACAAATCCCTAAATTCTCTGACACCAACCAGAAGGAGGCTACAACCCCCTTTCCCTACCCCATCCTATCACCTTGAAATATATGCGTAGACTCAAATTGTCACTACCACTGATCAACCTGTAACTGCCACTATCACAGATACATCAACCTGTCACTATCACTGTCAACCTCTCACTGTCATTTTCACATCAACCTATAACTAATGATCAACCAACAACCAAACCTATCACTGTCCCTGTTAGTGTCTATTCCATTTATATATAATCATCAATAAACTATAACCAGATCCACTCACATGGATACCAAAACCATCACCATACCATGTACATCAACCATGTACCAGAACCTGTACCATACCATGTACATCAACCTATACCATATCATGCATCAACCATGTACCAAACCTATACCATATCATGCATCAACCATGTACCAAAACTTGTACCATACCATGTACCAATATCATCAAGAAGTGCCTCTAGCAATGTACCATATCATCACAAACTTATGAAACATAACATCACCAAGATGTGTCTCAATATCACCAATCATGTACCATATGATATTAAAAGTGTAGGTATTACAAGTGTAGGTACCATAACATCAATGATCAACCATATACCTCAATCGTATACCAAAAACATGTACCATGTACCAAAACATCAACTATGTTCCAAGAGATGTGCCTCAACCAAGCACCAAAGAATGTACCTCATACATATGCCACCATATACCAACTGTATACCTCAACCATGTACCAATATCAAAAATATGTGCCTATAACAACCATAACATATACCAAACTAGATACAAAGGTACCATAACATCACTCAACCATGTATCCAAGATGTACCTTAACCCATGTGCCTCAAGCATGTGCCAACATCCATAAACCATGTACTAAGAGATACCATCAAACATGTTCCATATCAATCATGATATTCCTCAAGCATATACCATATAACAAACCATATTCCAACTATCTAAGATGTGCCTCAAGGCATGTACCAAAATTCACAAAGACATGCCTCAAGCATGTACCGCAACATCCAATGCATGTACCTTAAACATGTTCCATAATATCATCAACAAGTGCCTAAAACATGCATCAATATCACCAAGAAATGTACCTCATACATGTACAAATATATGCCTCACACCATGCACATAAGATGTTCCTCAAGCATGTGCCAATGTCTCAACAAGATACCAAATACATGCCTCAATCAGGCACCATAACATCACCAACGTGTAACCCTAAAATCTTGGATATAGACATACCTTTAAACCTGTAGTTGACCTGATACACAATATTTCAGACCTATAACTCTTCCTCGGCCTCAACAACCTGGTACTAGCATCCTCCCCAAATTTTCCTTAGCCTCATGGGACTAATATTAGTCAACTAGCAAGGCCTTATGGGATGAGGGTCATACAATCTATAGGGGTGCCTCATGAGACACAAGTAGCCTGACCTGTAGGGGTTAGCCAAATTAGGGTTTATCATAAAACCCTCACTCTCCTCTGCAATCCCAAGACTTTCACACTCTTACTCTTTCGCCGCCTCAGATTCGTTATTTCATATTGTCCAATAGATCATGTGTGCTCACATAGAAGATATTCAATAAAGTTTTGTGTGTAAGAATGAGAGGCTTCTTGAAGTGTATTTATACCTTTTCAAAGTAACTTCTTTCCTTAAATTTAGGGGCAACATGTGCTTTCTTGTTACCACCACTTTACCCTTTAATTAATGACTTGTAACTTTTTATGGGCTTCTTAACCAATGTTCGGGGATTCCAATTTTATGACCTCATAACTCCTCGACTGTGAGGAAATATGTGAAATACCACCTACCATTGGAAATAGAATGACAATGATTGTCCATCTATGAGTGTGTTTCCTGTATTTAAATTGTCCTTCATGTCCTTATTCCTCAAACAAATTTGGGCTCCATGACCACACCTCTAAGGATTCTTGTAGACTTCTTGAAATGCACCCATCACATCTGTTGACATCAATGAGAACCACTTTTTTTGACTGACATCAATGACAACCAACCATCCAACAACATCAATGAAAACCAACTATCCAATAATCTCCCCCTTTGGCATTGATGGAAACACTAATACCGCAACACACATACTCCACCTGTGACCAATGCTCCTAATATTTGTCTCCTCATGTTTCTCTTCCCCTTTGGCATCAATGGAAAAGGGTATCTATCTTTGGGACTTCTCCTCCAGTATTCATGCTTCTGATCTTTCTCTTTCTTCGTCTTTTACATCATAGGAAAATGGGTAACTCCCCCTGTCAATGTCTCCCCCTAGCTTCATGCTTATAATATGGTCTCTCTCCCTAACAATTTCTCTCCTCTTGACTTCTTTACAAGTTGTCGTGTAGATCAATCTGGGCCTTCCTGTAAATACTTCCTTTCCTCTCTTCTAGTGCTTCTTGTCCATTGATGTTTCCTCTTGTAATTCAATGACATATATAAAAAGAATTCAAAGTTACTTGACTTTAGATCTTCATAGCTTGTCATGTTTACTTATCAGACATCAATAACCACATCATTCAACAATTTATGCTGATGATATCGATTTTGATGATAGTTTATCTTCCCTTGTATCACTATGCCTTTCAATTATCACCTTCTTGTGACTAACTAATTTCACATGTCTTATCCAATGTTATGCATCTTCTCTGAGTCATGTCTTATGTACTCTCAACTAGTCCTTCCAAATATATCATGAAATCATCTATGTCAATGGGTCATAACACATGTCCATGAATCTGCTACTCAACTACACACATTGCTGACCCATTTGTCACTTTACCATTCTGAAGACTTCTTCGAATTTTCTGCAACTGATCACTACATATTTATGATTTTTAAGATGTCTCTTCTATCTGTAAATCAAACTCTACATGTCTCTAACATTCAATACTTAATTTATCCCTATATGAATACATGCCTAGAATCCTCAATACATTCATGAATGTCTTCTTGAAAAGTGTTCCATTGATATTCTTCATAACTATCAATTGATACTTGCAAGGGAATGTGTTCTAAAAACTGCTCTTCAAACAATCAAACTGCCATAAGACATTCTTCCATTTTTAAACTACCTTTTCAAAATATGCAAATACTTCATACTGTTCGAAAGATAGTTCTGTGATATTCATAGTTGCTTCATAGAATCCCCCTATTTAATATTCATATTTATTGGGAGTCTTGAAGTTTGATGGATCAAAAAGTTGGAGGAAGCCTCTCTAATGCAAAGTAATATTCCTCTTCTTAATCTTCCTGAATTTTGTCATCTTCCTCTTTATCACCTTCCTAAATTCTGACATCTTCTTCTTTTCTTGTAGATTCATCATGATGTTGCACCACTACAAATCCTAAGAGTATGATCTATGGGATTTCTTCATTCACATATTCTTTCTTTCTTTTCCAAACCTTCTTATACTTGATATCGGTGTTCTCTTTCATAGAAGTATCCATCATGCTTCTACAATCACGAGCTATATGTATATAGTTGTGGAATTTGTAACATTCAATATCGTGTGGGGCCACATAAACATTTCTCGATTGACCATTTCTTACATAAGCTTTGAAATCTATAGCTTTATGTCCAAAGTTATTACAAGTAAAAGAATGACCATAAAAGAAACTTTGATACTTGGAAGTGAATGATCTTCTTTGTGATGTAGTCCTTTTGGATTCATTCCTTGGTTGATCGTGATATTCTCTTTTGTTGTTCCCTTCACAATGATTGAAGCTTCTTTGATACCTAAAAGTGGAGGGTGTTCTTTAATACACATCTCTCTTGCAATCTTCTTCTTGATTCTTCTTCATTTCTGGAATCTTCTCTTTTGTGAGCTCACATTCTTCCTTCTTAACAGGGCCTTTGATGACTTCTACATAACTCTTAGCCTTTTCTTCATTCTTACTTTCTAGCAATTGGTAACACTTTCCTTCAAATTTATTTACTGATGATGTGGAGCTTTCTCTCTCTTCGGTGTTCTTGCTGGGATTGACAACTTTAAATCTTAATGTGACAACTTCTTATTCAAGCTTCTCACAATCTTCTTCTTTCTTCATCATATGGATCTTCATGACTTCTTCCTTTCTCTTTGCTTCTTCAAGTTGGGTATTCAAGGAGACAATTTATTCTTCAAGTCTTCACTGAATTATGCTTCAAGCTTATTTAAGTCCTTAGATATTTCCTTGAGATGGCTAGTCAAAATATTTTCTCTCTCCTCTGCTTCCTTTCTTTCTTCTACTATTTCAGCTTCCAAAAACTACTTTTCTTTTGGCTGACTTTTGCATGCTTCTTCAATCCTTCTGGCTTCTTCTAATTAGACTTTTGGGTTTATAATTATATGATGGACTTCTTCAAAGTTGGGATTTTGAGACCCCTTCTTTAGTTCGATCAATTATTCCTTGAGTGACTTATTCTTCCTTCTTTCTTTCGTCAGATCGTCTAAAGCACTGATTAATTATATTTCAATATTTAGTATGCCTTCTTCACAATATTCTTCTTTTGAGTTTGTCTGACATGAAGAGCATCTTTCATCTCGTTCTTCTTCAACATCTTCTTTATTCTTATTAGTATGTCTATATCTGCGATAGAATGGTATTCCTTAAAGAGTAGATTACGAAGCTTATCCCAAAGTTCTTTGGTTGTTGAATATTGTCCCACTTTGTCTTTTACCGGATCCGTTAATCCTTCCAAGATGAAATCCATTGCTATTTTGTTGTTTCTCTTCAATTCCTTCTTGGTTGCAGTCTTTGGTTTCTTTGAACTAGTGTATCCTGTAACAACTCAATACCAAACATCATACCCATGTGCTCCTAGAAATTGTTTCATCATTTTTCTCTATATCTCATAGCTCAAACCATTATGACCATCAAATTGTCGTACTCCAATTTTAACATACTCCAGGATCTTCCTTCCAGTGGTTAAATTGTTTTCTTGAAGAACCTTATTTGATAGCAATTGTTGGAATACTAAGAGGGGGGGTGAATCAGTATGAGTAATTTTTACCACTTTCAATCACAATATATATAAACTTAACCTTTATAAAAAATATCTAACAATTTATCACTTAGGAATTCAGTATATTATTGCATCATAAACAATATCATTCATCAATGCATAATAAACAACTACAGATACATAGTACACCACAATTTATGTGAAACCCAAATGGGAGAAAACCACATAATGATTTATTATATATATCAAGAATACATTCACAAGAAGAACCAACTTCCAAATTCTATAGCACCAACTCGAAGGAGGATCCAACCCCCTATTTACAGGCTCCAACCTAAAGAAAGATCCAACTCTTTGTGTTCTCTATATCCAACCAAAAGGAGGCTATGCCCCTATGATTTATAAGCTAGAACTTGAAGGAAGCTCCAACTCCCTGAGTTATCCGACACCAATTGGAAGGAGGTTACAAACCCCTTTTCTTACCCCATCTTGTCGCCCTAAAATATATGTGTAGACTCAAATTGTCACTACCAGTGGTCAACCTGTAACTGCCACTGTCACTCTTATACCAACCTGTCATTGTCACTATCACACAAGCCTGTAATTGATGATAAACCAATCATCCAACCTGTCACTGTTTATGTCACTGTCTCTGTCACTAATATATCATCATCAACCAACCATAACCAGATCCACTTACATGGATACCAAAACCATCACCATACAATGTACATCAACTATGTACCTGAACCTATACCATACCATGTACATCAACCTATACCATATCATTCATAAACCATGTACCAAACCTAAACCATATCATGCATAAACCATGTACCAAAAATTGTACCATACCATGTACCAAAACCTATACCATACCATGTACCAATATCACCAAGAAGTGCCTCCAGAAATATACCATATCACCCCCAAATCATGAACCATAACATCACCAATATGTATCTCAATATAACCAATAATGTACCATAAGATATGCCAAGTGTAGGTACCATAACATCAATTATCAACCATGTACCTCAATTGTATACCAAAACCATGTACCATGTACAAAACTTTCAACTATGTACCAAGAGATGTGCCTCAACCAAGCACCAAAGAGTGTGCCTCATACATATGCCACCATATAGCAATTTTATACCTCAACCATATACCAACATTACAAAGATGTGCCTATAACAACCATGATGTAACATCTTTCTCTTGCACACACCTGATTGGAATTATTCTTTGAAGACACTTGCGTGCAAGTGATCCGATTCATTATATGATTGATTGTTTCGCTTATGGATTATGATGATGACGTGTATATGATGATATGTTATTTGATTATATTTGTATCGACATGTGCTATTGACTAGTTCTCCTAAGTGTGCAAGACTCTAGACAGATTGAGGATGTTGATGGCATCGATGGACCTCTTAGGACTCTGGATCAAGTCAAGGAGTTGATTTTTTATGGTTTGAGTATTCTGTTATTGCATATGTGACATATGACTGGTATATTATCATGTTGATTTTGGATCGCTGACATGTTTCATTGATGGATGCAGGCTGGCAATTTCTTGCTAATCAGACTCACATTTGGGGTAAATGGGTCACGCACTACAACCAGAGATATTGAGGGAGAGGTGTGGCAACATCCTTGCCACATCTTACTACCACTCCTGTCATGGCTCGAATTGTAGGTTAATGATTACCTAGTTCGAAAGATCTATGATATCGCGAGGGAAGACTAAGACAGCCACTCACGAATATTCTATGGGGCGTGCAATAAGGTAGGGTCATTATTCCTTAGAGGCCCTTAGTCTCCCACAAGGTTTCTTGACGAAGTATTGACTCCAAGGGTGGACGTCTACCAAAATTAGTCAAAACGCGAGTGGCACCCTTGGAGCACGTAGTGCGTCTTGAAGGGAACGACGTGATTGTTAACATTAGTGAGTCGATGAACCTAGGTACCTAGAAACAAATATCTCGTTTTGACCTGGTCAGCCTTAAGATAATTGTTGCATGAGTAAAGTTTAAAAATTATAAAATTTCTCTTAAAAACAATTTTGCTGAGCCTAGTTGAATTTAAATCCTAGGTCTAAGTAGGACATGAGAACTAAAAGTTTATTAAGCAAGTAATAAAGGGGGGATGAAGAAAATGGGGGTTACAAATTAAATTAAACAAAAAATAAAAATTAATGGACGATTAAATTATTTCAAAGATTAATTGTTGGCTATGTGCAAAACTTTCTAATTTAGAACTTAGACAAAAAAGGGGAAACTTAAATACAAAAGAAATGTGGAACATAGAAGGGAATATAGTCTAGAGAGCTTCCCAATTTTGAACTCAACTAAGATTTAAAAAATGCGTCATTCATTAAGGGGATGTGAAGGAATAAAGGGACATCGAGGAGCATTTTTAGGAACGCTTTTAAGTGGGTGAGGGAAATTGACAAATTAAATGAATTTCTGGTGCAACTAAGGGATCGGGTGACAAGTGTACGTGGGAGAATTTTCCTAATAAAAAAATTAATAAAAGTATTTAATGTGCATTTTGGCAACTATTCACTAAGAGAACTCTATAAAAGATATGGAGGAGGGGAATGCATCACGTATGGTATGTGTAAGGTTATGCTGCCGGATTTTACTCTTCACTGATTTTTCTTGTGGGAGTTGGGATACCCAACTTGAATAGAGAGTGGCGGCTCAACCTTGCAAGGCGAGCTGAGAGCTAGCTTTCTCTGGTTTGTGTGTGTGTCCCCTTTGTGGATCGGGGGGCTAGAGAGGAAGAAGAGTATCCCTAGTGTGGGTTGGGAGGTACCAGTGAGGTCTCAACGGTTAGCAAGCATGAGTCAGACAAAGCGCAAGCGTGTGACAACCACTTCGGATTCGTTGTCGTCAGTCACAGTATACCTGGTAAAAATGTTAATTGTTGAGATTAAATTTATACTTGTATGGTTGTGGTAGTCAGATGACGTCTTCTTGTCATGAGTTTTCTTATATATGTATTGCTATAATAATTGAAACAAATGGATTTGTAAATGTCAGTTATATTTGTAATCTGAAACAAGAAAAAGAAAATTAGTCTGATTACACACATTGTATTGCTATAATAATTGAAACAAATGGATTTGTAAATGTCAATTATATTTGTAATCTGAAACAAGAAAAGGAAAATTAGTCTGATTACACACATTGGACGATCTGTTGCGTTAGTAAGAGTGTTGGTTTCCTTTAGGGATTATTGAGATTTTATGTTTATCTAGGCGTTTATTGTATTAGATATTTTGTATCCAGTTGTTTTTTTTTCTTCATATTAATCACACTCAGACTGATATTTATGCCCAAAGCACTCCACGCATTCTTTATTTTATTAGCTTACCTCAGACTTACCATTGCGCCCAGAACATCTGCGCACCTTTTTTCATTTTACCTCAGCCATTCTGGAGTTTTCACCTATGATATTGCCTCTGCGATGAAGCTTTTCCACTGCATTTTGTAGATCTCCTTCTAGATGAAGATCTGGTGTTAGATGAAGATCTAGTGTTTTTCTTGTACAAAGAAAAAGAAAAGTGTGGCCTGCGTTTTAATCCTTCTTAGTTGATCTATTGTATGTAGGCGTTTTTGTTTTCATTTGGAGCCATCTTACCTTCTTGCGAATCAATTCTTAATGTTATCCTTAATTCAAGATTCAATCGTAACTCACCCAATCGGGAGTTTTTTTTTAACTGATAGCATATTTGTAGTCTTCTTTTACAATTTTTTGCATTCGGGCTTGTGATGCTCCCAGAACCTTGCACAACCCTTTTTTTACCTCGAATTTACCTCTCTACGTTTTTATTTTACATCCACTCGCCCAGCCATCGAGTGGTGCCTCAACCATTCGCAAATACCTCTCTGTGTTGTTATTTTTACATCCACTCAGCATGCAAATCGCCTAGCCATCGATTAGTGCCTCAACAATTCAAATATCTCTCTGCACTTTTTTTTACCTTTACCTCAACATGCAATCCGCCCAACGACCTGGATGCTCTTACAATCTATTTAACTTTCCTTTTACTCAACGAATCATTCCTCAGATTCTCTGCGTTTAGAAATTCGATCCCCATAATTCTCTGCGTTTTGGCAATCAGTCTCCTTAGATTTCCTGCCTTTTTACCTCCTCTCAGACTTTTAGTTAATGCCCAGCGTTTGATTCCAACGCCTTCAGTTCTCGGATATTTTATAGGAGATGGTCTGTGTGGAATATTCTTGACGTTCCCTTGTCCACCTTACGCTCTTTATTGCTTTATTGAATGCTAAATTTTTTTCAACTTGTTATCCGCCCTTGGTAATTGGTTTCCTTAACGTCTAGAATTTGTTGAGCTCCTTTTCGCCTCGAACCTTGAGGGCCGATGGTTTCCTTAACGTCTAGAATTTCAAGAAGCTCCTTTTCGCCTCGAACCGTGAGGGTCGATTGACATCCTTGGAGGATATGAGTTGGTCAGTTAGGAATTTAATAATGACATTTCTCTCGTTTTCTATTATGGATACATAACCTCAAATATTATCCATGAGGATAAACTTAATGTAAAGTGTTTTGCATTTAATGATTGTAATAATGAGGTTCACAATTAAACTGGCATTTGTAGTCGGTGCTATAAGTTTGGATTTAAGAAGGGGAAGTGGCAATTTGGATTGTAACACTGCATGTTTGTTTAAGTTAGTGAATGTTGTAATTGGGTAAGGCTTTACATAAGAGTTTCAGTACCAATTGACCAAGATAATAATAATAACGATAATTATTTCATTTTCTATTATGGATATGTAGCCTCAGATATTAGCGATGATGATAATAATGATAAAGACCCTTGTAACTCAGCTTCATAACCAAATAGTGTAACTTATTCTCATTGGATGTTTCATCTTTGTAACAAGAAGGGTTAAATAAATATTATATAATTTACATAAGATTTATATCTTTTAAAGGGTTATATAAATATTATGTAATTTACATAGGATTTATTTCTTTGAAAACATAACACATGTTCAGATTTATGCTTGTTCTTTTCTTGGATATATAAATTACAATTTAAGGAAGGGTCAATTTAATTTAATTTAGAGTGGTCAACTAATTGGAGAAATTTTATAATCATTTATAACTTAGAATCTTATAATGAAGGAAATACTCCCTGTCCCTTGTCGATTTTACAAGGTCTTCTACTTCCTCATTTATGTTCCAATATCCCTCTTAGATGTTATGCTCACCTTGACGTAGTAAATTATTCATCCAGAATGGAACCCCTTCCTTGCTTAGCGACTTATAGTTTAACTTGTTGTTTACAATATATAGTTGCACCTATGGTTTTTATGTAATGTATGATGATTATAGAGTCTTCAGACCTCTTGCGTAATGAAACTTCAATGTATTGCATAATTGTTTTAGTTATTTACTTCTTGCGCAATGAATTTCGATGTATTGAATGATGGTTTTTGGTTATTTATTGCTTACACAATGTAATTTAATGTAATGAAAAATGGTTTTAGTCATTTACTTCTTGCGCAATGAAATTTCAATGTATTGCATGATGGTTCTAGCTATTTACTTCCCGCGCAACGAAACTTATGGTAATGAATGATGGACAAGATTTATACTTCTTGCATGCCATGGATTTAAGGTTGAATTTTATGTTGACCACATTGTGCCTTCACTTGTGTCATGGAACGATTGATTAGTAACTAGTTTCCTCTTGCGCAATAGATGACACGGACGCATGTTCACATAGATTCAATTATTTCTAGCGTGCATAAAAATTAATGTATGAATGATAGTTTTAAATGATATTTTTTAGTTATTTTAGTTATTTTTGAATTACGGTTTTAAACTCAGTTATCTCTTGCGCACTTGAAAATTTATGGTTGAATGAAGTATTGTATAATGTTTAGATTTCTCTGTTTGTGTGCATTGGAAGGACACTATAATGATGGGTTGTTGTTTATTTATTTCTTGCACCATGAAAAATTTATTGTAACAAATGATTGTTATTTCTTGCTTTCCATGGAAGTTTAAGTTACTTGTGTCATCTGTCATTGTGATCTCATCGAGTTGAGTTGTTGTGATTTTCATTATTGATATTATTTTCCTAATGCAAAAAGAAATTTTTATTTTTACCTAATGTTTGTTGCTTGTTGTCGTAACGGCGGGGTCATTACAAATGACATATACCAAACCAGATGCAAAGGTACCATAACATCACTCAACCATGCATCCAAGATGTTCCTCAAGCAAGTGCCAACATGGAGATACCATCAAACATGTGCAATATCACTCATGATATTCCTCAATCATATACCATACAAAAAACCATATGCCAAGTATTGAATATGCCTCAAGGAATATACCAAAACTCACAAAGACATGCCTCAAGAACGTACCACAACATCCAATGCATGTACCTCAAACATGTGCCATAACCTCATCAAGAAGTTCCTCAAACATGCAGCAATATCATGAAGACATGTAACTCATACATGTACAAAAATATGCCTCACACTATGCACATAAGATGTGCCTCAAGCATATGCCAATGTTTCAACAGGATACCAATGACATGCCTCAAGCATGCACCATAACATCACCAACATGTAACCCTAAAAATATGCATATAGACAAAACTTTAAACCCGTAGCTAACCTCATACACAATATTTCATACCTGTAACTCTTCCTCAACCTCAAAAACCTGGAACTAGCATCCTCGCCAAATTTACCTTAGCCTTGCGGGACTAAGAGCAGTCAACTAGCGGGGCCTCATGGGATGAGGGTTATACAACCCACGGGGGTGCCTTATGGGACACCAGTAGCTTGACCCACGGGGGTCAACCATATTAGGGTTTATTCGAAAACCCTTCCTCTCCTATGCAATCCAAAGACTTTCACACTCCTTACTCTTTCGCTGCCTTAGATTTGTCGTTTCAGATTCACCAGTAGATCAATTGTGCTCACATAGAAGATATTCAATAAAAAAAATTGTGTAAGAATGAGAGGCTTCTTGAAGTGTATTTATACCCTTTCAAATTAACTTATTTAGTAACTTTAGTGGCAACCAATGATTTCTTGTTACAACCACTTTACACTTTAATTAATGATGTGTAACAGTTTAGGGGTTTCTTAACCAATCTTCGGGGCTTCCAACTTTATGAAATCATAAATCCTCAACTGCAAGGAACTACGTGACCTACCACCTACCGTTGGAAATATAATGATCAGGATTATCCATCTATGAGTGTGTTACCTACAATTAATTGTCCTTCATGTCCTTATTCCTCAAACAAATTTGGGATCCATGACCACACCTCTGGGGATTCTTGTAGACTTCTTCAAATGCACCCATCACATATATTGACATCAATGAAAACCACTTATGTTGAAATCAATAAAAATGAACTATCCAATAACTTCAATGACAACCAACTATCCAACAATATTTTGGTCTCCATTGTTATTTGAATGAATCACACTTTTCATTGCACGATTGGACTCCTTAATGTCATTACAAATATTGACAAATTTGTCTTTGTCACTTGTTGCCCTCGACCAAGTTTTGGAGAACCTTGGTCATGTTTGACCAGTTTTGGGACTTCAACAGGCTGGTCGAAGACGGAGCACCAGGCAAAGAAGAGATCACGGGATCTCGACCCCTTTTTTTAGGGCACGTTTGGGTTTAGGGTTTATGTAATGGGTATGGGATGTCGACCCATGGGTTTACCCATGTTTGGGCCCATTTTTTAATGTATAAATAGAAATATAGGCGATGTAAGTAAAGAGACCTGTTAGAATCAGTTGAGTGAGGAGCTAGAGGCTTTGTGCATACTATGTGTTAAGACTTGCAGAGCTAAGTGAAAGTGATTGTAAGAAGATTGTGTGAAGAATGTATAAGAAGGCTTTGTGATGTGACCTAACTCGGGGAAAGAGGATCTGGCGAGGTGCACGCAGATCTCTTGTCCTATGCGCAGTGGGGTTTTTGGGATCTGTGCATGTAAGAAGTTTGACAGAAGATAATAAATAAGAGAAGAGTTGGTGGACCTAGCCCCATGCTGGGGTGAACCATGTATATCCTTTGTTATGGTTTCTTTTTGCATTATGGTTGTTATATTGTTCATATGATTTAAGCTCAGTGTAGTAATGAATGTTTAGATGAACTTAGTATGATCAATTAAGTGCTTAGTGATGTGAATGAATGCTAGATCTGATCTCTTTCCATATTCTAAGTGCTTAGATGTGTTAGATCTGGTTGAATATTATGTTGTTCTGTCATTAAGATTTGGATCTTCAATGTAAATAAGGGTTGGATATTGATGAATGCTAACTGCTAGTGCTTTTTTAGAGTGGCGTAATCATAGATCTGTGTCTCAGCTAGGTTGCAGACATTTGAGTCCTGCAACCACCCCTACCTCTACCTCGAGTGAGACTTCATCTACTTCGCAGCTGTTGCCAAAAGGGTCGGTAGTTAGGGTTTTGTTGGTGCGTTGTTGAAGCGTTGAACCCTGGATCTTCCCTTGTGCCAACAAATGGTTCTGTTGTCGGGACTTGAAATTGTGATTGCTGGGAACTGAATAAAAGATAAATCTATGTGTGTAGATATGATAATTTTGTGTGTAATATTCTATTTGACTTGCGAAGCTCTGTGCTAAGAAGAGAAGTCTGATCTGAAGAAAAGAGGTAAGATCTTGAAGCTTTGTGCTCTGAGAAAGGTAAGATAAGTAAAAAACTTTATTTCAAAAGAATGGATCTAGTTATGTTTAATAGATTTGGTCCTAATCTGAAAACTAGGGTACAACTAGAAGAAATAATATTTGATATGAATAGATCTGATAGAAATAATGAAAGCTATGTTATTCCTATGCATAGAAAGAATGTTTGAACTAACAAATGGATGCAGGATCCTAGAATTAATTATTTGCAGGTTAGTTACTGTGATTCCAGTGCGTAGTACAGGAAAGGTTGGGGATCGTTCAAGAGAAAGAGAGGATTAACTCCTTGCTATAGTTGCAGAAGACTGGGACATCTTGCTAAGGAATGCCCTGGTAGAGGTCCTATTTTCCTTTGTTGTAATCCTAATGGACATGAAGTTTTGGATTTCCCTAGAATGATTGCAAAATTTGAAAAGATGAATATGAGACAAGAAACTAAGGATATGATAGAACCCCAGAAAGGATTAGAGACTGTATTATTGCAAATGAAAGAAACCCTAAATGATCATAGAGACACTAATTTATTAGAGATCATAAAAGAGAAAGAGTACATAGAAACAAGAATAGGAGACTTCGACATAGAGTATGTCTTGTATGAGGAAACACAGGTGAATATCATGACAGAAAGAACTTGGGAAATTTTGGGAAAGCCTGCTATGGTTCCTTCATTAGGAGGAATAGGATTATTAGAGGAAAGTTGATAACCCTATGTGGAAGAATTACCTAGACATATATGAGTGCTCATGGCACTTCGACAAAAGAAGAATTTGAGATCATTAAGTTTGTTGAGAACAACGCCCCACTTTCTATTTTGCTAGAAAAAACATGGATTGAGAAAGATCAGATACGAAGGAAACACGAAGTGAAGGATCTAGAACATAAAAACAAGAACTAAGATATTTCATGGCTAGGATAATAGCGCACTTACTAAAAGAAAAAGAAGACCATTCAAATCTACTGAGGACCAGAGATCTGGATGTCGAAGTTGAAAGAACAGAGGAAGATGTGAAACACCACTCTTTACAGGAGAGTAGAGCACCTACTCTAGACAGAGAAGAAGTATCACCCTTGAACCCTATGAAAGATCATCGATAGTGCAAAGTTACTTTGCCAAGAGAAGGTAAGAATCAAAATGGGAAGAGGAACCCAGTAACTCAGATTAGAGGAAAGAAGGCTAGAAACCTTAGCAAGAAGAAAGCAAAGTTATAAAAGTTACAGGACGTTCCAAAGAGGACCCTGCAGAAAGAAGGTTTACAGAACTGGAGCTCTGTCAGGATATCAGAACAATGAATATTGGCACTTCTTCATGGCGAATAAATATGACTTTTGGAGGCGTACCAACCATTAGAACGATGCTCCAGAACAACTATAAACACAGTTATTTCCGGAACGTTCGCCACTGGACCGTTGGGACTATGCCATCACGAATGGAATAACATTGATTGAGACATTCCTGCCCATTGATAGATTTTGTTATGACATTGTCTATTTATCTCGTTGAGTGTTTCACTGAGAACACTTTTTCCCATTGTGATTATCCGAGCCCATAGAGAACTAGTTGTTTTCACACAGTGATCACTGAGACCTCGCCATTCATTCTGTTACATTGAGTGTTTGTTCATCAACCTAAGATATCATATCTCGAGTGTGCATGTCGGAGGAAATTAACGTAGTAGAAAAATTCATCGAAGAGATCCTAATAGACCTCATGGTCGAGAAGGTGATGCTCATAGGCATCCAAGCCTCATCGACGAGAGGAGTGCAATCATCCTTGTCGATTTCCCGCAGATATGGACCATCCCAAGCTGCGAATAAGAAACGAATGAAGCATCATGATGACTTGGTGAATGTGAAGCTAATCCCATCCATCCTGCCCAATTACATCCCACCCCTGACCGGTGTGGTAGGTCGTGACAGTGTCCCGAGGAACTTTGACTACACAATCATCATTGCGTACCTCCCGAAGGGAATACGCATAGTGAGACTATAGTTGGAGAGGATTCCAATGTTGAATATTAGTGACTATACCCTAGGAGACCGCAAGAGCTATGGAATTCTCGCACCTCACAAATATTTTACCAAGACCAAGGGGAAGAAGTTGAAGATCATCCCCCAGTCATGGACTATGGACATCCCGAGGTCCACTATCTTGAATGTGATGAAGATACCACACTTTGGAAGACATCAGGAGGTTAATGTGTGTGTTAAGATTTTGTTGTTGTGCTTCCACGGTGGTTATTTGTGGTTGGAAAGGCGTATCACCGTCGATCCGGTGTTGATCCATAGGATCATCGGATTAAGCATGAAGGGACTAGATCCACAAGAATTTTATTCAGGGAAGGTTGCAGATCGCGCTTTGGCATAGAATATTAAAGACACCTATAGCGATGTCGAGAAGGGGAAGCAAGGCTACAAGGTAGCCTCCATCTAGAATGGCTTAGTGCGCCTAGCCTACCAGTTGATCACTGGTAAGCTAGTAAGGAAGAACAGACCCACATAGGTCATAGGGTTTGTTGTTGACCTCACAGGAAAATGCGTGGAAGGATTACAAATGAATTGGGTGAGTTACCTCATCAAACAGTTAGAATAGGACTACCATGAAGCTCAGTATTATGGCTATGAGTTCCATTTTAGCTGGTTGTTGATCCTCATCATGTTCATTGCTTGGGAGATGTCGGAAGGAGTGACCTTCCCTGACATTGAGTCGTTCGAGCCACTAGCTGCGAAGTTCACCACGCTCTGGTATTCAAGCGATATGGGGAAACAATGAGAGTCGAACACGGTGTTCCATACCTACTACCTGCAATTAAAGAGGGATATTGAGTCTTTCCCTCATATGACGTCGAACTCCCTGGACAAGTTCAGACCATTTGCAAAGTTTCATGCATATAGAAATTTTATATATATCATTGCGTGTAGAGACGAACATAAAGAAGAGATTTAGTCCTATTACAAGATCATCGAGGAGGATATGGAGGAAATAACCAAGGAGTGGCTTGAAGACTCCTACTTCTAGTTAACCACACAGAACTTTCCGACCCCGACCTCAATGGAAGTTTGTTGGTTACTCGCGAAGAATATGATGCACCCAACAGTAGCAGGAAGAAAAAGAAGGAATATGTACAGGAAATACATAGCACATTAGAAGAGACTGCATCATATTCACCTAGCAGAGGAGGAGACGACGAAGTGGACAAAGAAAATAAAGAAGTGGAAGAAATCCAAGCATAAGAAGGGCGAAGTAACACCGCCTAGGAACCCCCTTGAAGAGGCAGAGACGTCCAAGAAAAGAAAGGTTTCCCCAATGAAATCTACATCACGGAAGAAGTCCAAAGCTAGTAATCCAAAGCTACAGACTGTGCTCATGGTCAATGAATTCAACTTCATTATAGTAGTTGTATCAGACGCCTCAAAATATATTTTGCAAAGAAATGAAGAAAAACAAGAAACCATGTATGAAAGAATTGAAGTAGAGTTGAGAGGGGTAAAACAAGCCCTTCACTCCAGTCGTGCAGTGTCCACTGCGCCCCCGCCATCAGAAGAAACAAAGTTGGGAGATGAGCATGCCCAACTCCACAAAATAGTTGATGAAACTGAAGCTCCCCTTCGTTATGTGCAGGAAGAAAAAGAACAGGCCATAGTGCCCCTAAAGAAGCACAAGAGGAAGTCATAGAGAAACGCTGAGTTGTGCAACAAGAGAAGGAAGACCTCCAAATCAAGTTCAAAGAGGATAAATTACAGATCCAGAAAGAGAAAGAACAAGTGCTCACATAGCAGGTTGGAGTTAAAGAAGCAGTCAACATAACACTTCACTTTGTGACAGGCTTAGAACAAGTAGAAGAATACCCAGTAGAGAGTCGATTAGCAAAGCTTTGTGTAGCCATCCAATAACTTCAAAAGAGAGTAGCAGAATTAGAGTTACAAGTAGTACCAAGCACCCCGTAGGAAGTGAGAGACCAATGAGAAGAAACCGCTCGAAGCCTAGTTCATAGAATCAAAGCATTAGCCTTGGAAAGTAAACAACTTAGTAGTCGAAGTGCACAGAATTATGAGTGCCTTACCGAGGACCCTGAACTAAAGAAACTGGAGTCCCAGCTCCAGGAAGAAAAGCAACAAGAAACAACAGTACAAGCACAGTTAAATCCCTTGTCAGCGATCGAGCGAATGAAAATATCCCAAGAACAGTGCACGGCTCAGCAACAGGTCCATGTCATACATAGCAAAGTCATGGAACTGACTCAAAAGCTCAAACCAGTCCAGGATGCAACTTGCCTACTTTTTGAGGACATGGAAGGACGAGGAGAAGAACTAGAACAAGCAGTCACTGTAGTTAAACAATGCTTGGAAGCACCAATGACCAAGGTAGTTATTCAGGAGTTCATCGAGGAGGAGGCCTTGGCGAAGTAACAAGTCGAAGAAGCTCGAGCCAAGCTCGAGGATTTTGAGGCAGAGTTACCTAGGGAAAAGTGACTTGGGATGATTCACAAAAGAGTGTTGGGGGCTTGTTGGCCCTCGATCAAGTTTTGGAGAACCTTGGTCATGTTTGACCATTTTTGGGACTTCAACAGGTTGGTCGAAGATGGAGCGCCAGGTGAAGTGGAGATCGCGGGATCTCGACCCCTTTTTTTAGGGAACTTTTGGGTTTAGGGTTTATGTAACGAGTATGGGATGTCAGCCCATGGGTTTACCCATGTTTTGGCCCATTTTGTAATGTATAAATAGAAATCTAGGCAACGTAAGTAGAGAGACCTAGTAGAATTGTCTTAGTGCGGAGCTAGAGGCTTTGTGCATACTATGTTTTAAGACTTGCAGAGCTAAGTGCAAGTGATTATAAGAAGCTTGTGTGCAGACTGTGTAAAAAGGCTTTGTGTTGTGACCTAACGCAAGGAAGAAGGATCTGGTGAGGTGCATGTAGATATCCTGTCCTATGCAGAGTGGGGTTTTTGGGCTCTGTGCATGTAAGAAGATTGTAAGAGAATTGTTGGTGGACCTAGCCCCACGTTGGGGTGAACCACGTATATCCTATGTTATGTTTTATTTGTGCATTATGGTTGTTATATTGTTCATATGATTTAAGCTTAGTGTAGTAATGAATGTTTAGATGAACCTGGTATGATAGATTAGGTGCTTAGTGATGTGAATGAATGCTAGATCTGATCTCTTTCCATATGATAAGTGCTTAGATGTGTTAGATCTGGTTGAATATTTCATTGTTCTGTAATTAGGATTTGGATATGCGATGTGAATAAGGGTTAAATACTGATGAATTCTAACTGCTAAGTGCTTTGTTAGAGTGGCGTAATCATAGATCTGTGTCCCAGCTAGGTTGTAGACATTGGAGTCCTACAACCACCCCTACCTCTACCTCGGGTGAGGCTTCATCTCCTTCACAAGTGTTGTCAAAATGGCCAGTAGTTAGGGTTTTGTTGGTACGTTGTTGAAGCATTGAAACTTGGGTCTACCCCTGTTCCAACATCACTCCTTCCATGTAATTTTTTCCATAATGTTTTTGTTACATTCTTCCCAATGTGCATTGTATCAAACAAATGGACAATTTCTTGGTGCTCATAGTAGGGGATCCTACTGAATTGTACGAGATAACTTTTAATTCCTCATGGAAGAAACCCATTACTAATAGTTTCATGACGACCTTCAAGGTGAAGCATATAAATTAAAGATATTACAACAAAAAATTTCAATTAGCACAATGAACAAAATGAAACAGAAATACAAAATATTCCAAAGATTTTATGTATGATACATAGACGATTTGATCCATACCTTCACGATTTCTATTATATTGCAACTTCCATAGACGAGGTGTCATTATCCATGGTTTTAATCCAGTCTCTTATTTCCCATTAAAAATATGTTTTTAGGTACTTGGATACCTACGGTTCTTAGAGAGGAAGTTCTTATACTCATCAAACATCTGATTTCCTAAACTTCTTGAACAACAAGATTTCATCTTAGGACCACAAATTGGACATGCAAATTTACCCTTTGTTTGAATACATGTAAGAGATGGATTAAATTTTATATCAATTATTTGAAGTATGTTTAATGAAGGGATTGTACAAAAAACATGCATGATATGAAATTCATAAAATTAAACACTATTAAAGTGTAGTGTAACATTATTGTTGGATCATGTTGTCATTGATGCCAATGGTTTGATTATTTGGGAGATTGTTGGATCATGTGTCATTGATGCAAATGGTTTGATTGATTGATGTCAAGTAATTGATTGATTTATGATTGATGAACAATGTATATGTATTGTCCTTGATGAGAATGATAGATGTCAAAGTGGAAACCAATTGATGAAGATGAATCAATGAGTTGTCATGCATAATTTGTTTGATGAAAAGATGACTCATTATTGTCTTATAATGATTTATAAGGTGCACAAATGGATGAACTCCAAAGTGGTCCCCTTATGGTCAAATCCCTCACGGGAAGACACTTTGTGTATTGAGTTATCCTAGAAGAACGGTTGGAGGACCAATGCTTGTATGTAAAATAACGAGATGAATATCAATGAATTTGTTGGTGAAACTATCCTAGATGGATAGTGTTTGTCATGCCATTTCCAGTGGTATGTGGAATGTCACATAACTCCTCATGGTTTGAGAGTTACGGCCTTACGAAGTTGGAGGACCCCCATATGGAGGCTTGAAGCCCCCAAGGTCAAAGAAGTCAAAGTGACCTAAAAGAAGAAATCATTATTTAAATAATAAAGAGAAGTGGAAAAATCAAGAAAGATCATTTAAATGATAAAGTAAGGTGACAAAATCAAGAAGGAATATTTAATGATAACGAATTGGAGAACTTTCTATTTATAGAAAGTGGTTAACCCTAAAATAAGGAAAATAGGTTGAGTGACCTAGAAATGGGTGAAGTAACCTAAAAATGGATAAAGTGACCTAGAGGATGAAAGTATAAATAAGATAGAAATGGTCTCTTGTAGATCATCCTTTTTGTGTATCAAATGGAGAGCTTATTGTGAGAGCATCTTATTGGTGTGGATCTCTTTAGCATGATTGAAGATCTATTGTGAGGAAGAGAGCAAGAGGAGGATCTCATGGATGCATCAAAGTTTCGGAAATATCAGAGATCTTGACGGAAAAATTCTCGTAACTTCAGAAACCCTAGTTTCTAATGCATACGCGGGATTTCTGTGTATAGGGTGCATATACATTGAGGTATACGCGGGCTGGTTGTGCATAGGGTGAGTATGTATGCGATCTGTATGAAGACATGGAGTGTATAGTGGATAGAATGGTGAAGAATTATGTTTGAGTTGGTGACGAGCTCAATGATGATGAGGCAGGTTCCAGATCTGCATTCTATGGCCTTAGATCTATCACTGAGACATTGGT
>SNQJ01S0012143.1:227508-241648 GCA_010110895.2 Picea sitchensis
GCTGATAAACCCTCGGATTGTTGTCCATAATAAAAATAAAAATTGTACATACATCTTGTGTTCTTTGTGTTCCTTGTAGTGATGACTTGATGATGATATATTTTCTCATCTAACTAGTTATAAATGACAACAATGGGTAATGAATAAATGTTGAATGTTAACTAAGGAGTTTTATGTAAAGAGGGGAGTTTTGGGAAAAAGATCCCCACACTCATTCACCCCCCCTCTAAGTGTGGTAGGTGTGTCCAACAGTTATAACATACCATAGAAATGTGTTATCCCTGTGGCATTGTGAATTGTCCATACAAGCATTGCATTAAATTGAAATTCGCTTTGCGCACCTACTTGTATAAATATATCATACATAGTGATTCCCTTCCATAACTCTAGTAAATCATCGATAAGATGATCAATATATACATTCATATCTTTGACTTTCTACTTACCTCATTGATTGAACATACAATACATAATTACTATATATATATGAGTAAATAAAAAATATTTTACATAATTATAAGACATAATTGAACATATATGAGTAAACAAAAAAATATAAGACATACTTATGAAAAAAACAAGACAAATGAGATGTTACTCTGTTAAACAAGTATTCTAAACAAATATCTGGAGCAATCATTGCCAACATTATGTGCTCCCTCTTTATTGACATCCATGGAGTAATGTTATTGTTGATAACAAAAGTAGGCCACATTTAGTACGTAGATATGAGCTCTCCAAATGGTTTGACATCATCATCTATCAATGAAAGCCTAATATTAAGATATTCGACTTTAAAATGTGGCCATATTTCCTCTATATTTTTAAATGCATATCCATCTGCAGGCATTCAAAGAACACCATCTTTACTTTTGTTCTTTTCAGGGTAATCCATAAACGCTGCTATGCTTTTGCACCTGAACAATCGCCCTAAACATGGAATTATGGGAATATAATGAAGAACCTTGAGAGGCACCTTTTTTTTTTACTTGATCGGTTCAATATCTACTAATTTGAAATTTCAAGCATTCTTGTTTCGACGCATGTTTTCCATACTATATAATATGATCACTAGGACATGCATGAATAGCGTTATACTCAATTCCATTTCAATATCTTTCATAATGGCATGTAAATCTTGGTATGTGTGACATAAAACATTTGACGGTGGTAACATAAATTCTCCTAACAATGTACAACATAAAAAATCAATACTGGTTAATGTAAAGAATATTGATCATACATATTGCATCCAAATTTTATAGATGATCAACTAACAATAAAAATAGAGGAAAAACAAAAACCTTTATCATCATGTACTAAATGTGACAAAATATATTACATACCTTAGGATTTGTGTGACACAAATTTTTAACAAACCATTCATAAACTTTAAGTTCACCAACAAAAATATAGTAGAGAGAAGACTTGTTTTGTAGCCTTCATAAAGAGGTTGTCTTTCCTTCTCAAGTACAAATATATGTTCATCATCATCATCCATTCCAGCATTATTAAATGACTCTTGGATCAATATATTTGTCCCATCTTGTTCAAATATGTTTTTAGCATCATCATCTTCTTCCATAGGATCATTAACTTTATCTTCAATATTCCCTCCATGTTCCTGAACAAGCGCTTTTACAACCACATATTCCTCCATGTGAAGTCCCCATTGATAGCCAAAAATGGCCATGATAAACACTTGGGGATATCGCCTAGTCAGAGTCCCAATTAAACCCTTCTCCGTTGAAGTGGCAATTCCAACTGGTTCTGGGTCCAATTACCCTTGATTATACTAAGCTAACTCTAAATATAATAATTAGACTAATCTTATGTTCACACTCACTATTATTTCTAATATATATTTAATACTATCTAATATAAATAATAATAATAATACTCTAGAAAAGAGTCTATATTTGAATATATTTCCAAACAATATGAATACTATCTAAAATAGCTAATTCAAACCATATTTATAATCTACTCCTACGAAAGGAGATTTGCTTCTTTTTTTTTGAAATATATTTTCTGAAAAATATAGGAAATGTAGATGAAGATAATTCAATACAATCTTTTCTGAAATCAATAACAAAACTAATGAATATAAACTATGAACTAAAACCAACTAACACCCGAGCATTTCTCTTTCTGTATATGAATCAAATAAAATGAAACGATATTTAAAAGATGGAGATCTTTTTTAAACATATGTCTCAATCAAACAACGTTGCAATAGATGAAAGATATATCTAATTAGTTAGAACAGATCTTGAAATACAACAGTATTCATATACAATCCAATGGCCAATTACTACGTGCAACAATAAATAAATGAATACAATCAATTAATAGTAATTAATTGCATTAATTATACTACTGTAACACAATAGTAATTAATTGCATTAATTATACTAATGTAACACAATAGATATATCAATAAGACTTTGATAAAATAAATGAAACATCCAGATACTAGTAACATTGTTAAATATCGATTCTTATATTGATAATCGAAATCAAATGATCTAGTATAAAAGTTTAAAACATAAAACCTTACAACAATGTATAAGTTCACTTGTTTTCAAAAAATTTGAACCCTGGACTCAACTTACTTTCTCTCTTTTATAGAAAAGAGTTTCATCCATATTTAATTACTAATTATTAATTAAAGAGAAACTGACTCCTTAAAATAAGGAATGGGATTTCATAAATAGTCTCTGATTCCCAAACCAAATCAAAATTACAACGATTTAAACAAAAATAAAGATAGGATTTCTACAATAAACTAAGTGATTTTCTTCATAGCCCATCCTCCTAGCTTGAAAAGATAATATTTTCTTAGATTCTCAATCCATGTCACATGTTTTACACCTGTCAAAGCAAATACATAGAATCAACAAATAAATAAACACAAATAAGAAATTAGAGCAGTTGTAGAATTTCTAATCCTGTAGTTTCTCTTACTAAAAATAAAATAAAATAAATCCATACATGTCAAACAAAATCTGATATTTACATTTAAGAGGTAGAATTTTTAAACTCTGAATTGAAAAAACTATTAACCTCTAGAGAATCGATTGTCACCGAGTCTTCCTTTTTGTTACGCTTGAGCTTTGAAATCTATATCTTATGATGTTCGACAAGTATTTTTTTTAGATCTGAGTAATTGGTTCTCCAATTCAAGATCAATTAAACTATTATGTAAACATGGAACCACTGCAAAGTATTTCTTCTTCCAAAAGGAAGCTTTCGAACTAGTTTCAATTCTGGATTTTTCCTCTACAGGTTTTTCCATAATGGGTGACGAGTCCTTCTCCTAAGAAGAATTATCTTGAGTTTCTTTATTTTATTCATCCTCTATACGAATGGGAGAATCATCATTATAAAATTTCTTAGATTTGTTCCTAATATACCTTGACACCCTTCTCCCATGTTGTTTATACCTGAAATCGATTGACTTCTCCGAATCCTTTGTGGGTTTAGGAACATGGGAATTAACGTCTTTAGAACATTCATAGGTGAGGGAGGAAAATGAATCATGATCATAAGACTCAATAGAAACTTTTTTATTTGTATCAAAATCCATAGTTTTAAGCTTTGAATTTAAATTTAGAGTCTAGCTGCACGTAACCGTTGTCAGAATTTGCTTGAAATGTGAGACCAATGGAAGATTATTGTCATCATCACCTTTTTAATCAATGGATTCAAAACCAAATTTGAAACCTTCAGTCTGAGGGTTTATTTCTGGGGTTTCAAGAAAATAATTTATTTTAATAAATTCATCCCATGAATCATTAATTTGGCTCAAATGATTTTCAATCAGAATCCTGATTAAACCATGGTGAAAGAGTTTCATCTCAGATCTAAGATGGTCTCTTTGATAATAAAAAAATCCATTTTGTGAGGGATTTCAATAGGAAGAAAGGCATATTCAGTTTGAAACCCACAAAGACCATTAAAAAATGAAAATGATAGAGAAATAATAGACTGTAGTGACCCTCACGGGTTATCTAACATTTGATAATCCATAATATATATGTCCATTCTTTCTTAATCATGCAACCATGAATACCTTTTTTATTGTACTTAGTTTTAGGTGAGGTGAGAAACACGAACCAATGTATATCCTTAATCCTTTTGGTCTTTGACCATCGTTCACCTTCTATTGGCAGCTTCATGGCCTTGGAAATTATGTCCTCATCAAGTTCTAATACCATGTCCCCAATCCTGGTAGAATTTCCATCGAAATTGAGGGAAAAAGCTCTACTCACTTGTAGGTTATGGTCATGAAACATCATCAGAAACTTGAACCAACTTGCTTTTCGAAGCATAGGATTGGAATCCTCACTTTCCTCAATGAATTTAGGACCCCGGGGTTCATATTTAGAAATTAAACCTATCATAGAACAAGTAGTAAAAGTCGGGACATGTTGTTGGGTGAAATTCAAAGATGAAAATGCACACAGAGAGACAGACTTCAAACCCTCTCTCTTAATTAGAACGGAACCCTCCTAACTCGAAAATCCAAAATGACAAAAACATGTTAATCTCAGGATATGTCTTTACCTAGATGTGCAAAATGACTAGTGTTTATGGTAGGACAGAATTGGTTATACTTGTTCATTATGTGAAGCAGGTGGAATCAACTCAAAAATTACATATGGAAAACACAAACTATGAAGTGTATTGTCACCTATATCACTCATCAAAATCGAGTACATTTTCTCTTAATGAGAAAATGTACTCGATTTTGATGAGTGATATAGGTGATGAATGAAAAGACACATCATTCAATGTTCGTATTGCTTTTAACAATTAGCACCATGAATACCATAAGATTATGATAAATCTAGAGCATATCCCCAAGCATAGCTAGAATAAACTAGTCTTGAAATAAAAAAAATCTCAAAAATTCTCATCCAAATTATCATAGAATCGTAAGTTAATACCACTAAAGATGATAAAAATAATAATTTCATACTTGTTAAATCTCATAGCTCAGGTGAGAACAAGTATGTAAACAGTATGATCAAGAACTCTTGAGGAAAATTATATATGAAATTCATGAATTTCACTCTATGATCAAGGTAACAATTCAAAAGAAACGATGCACATGCCTTGAAAATGATATATCATAGGAGAAATTTCAAAATCAAATTTTGAATTTCATGTTTGAATTCATGAAATTCAAAGAAATCAAAATTACAATCAATATAACCAGGGATCAAAATAAAAAAAAAAATCAATTCTAAAAATATTGTGCACATTAACGCTCAATAAAATCATAACATAAAAAATATTTACAAAGAAAATTAACGAATATTGAAAAGAATTTTCAAAAAAAAAAAGGGGGCCCAAATTTCAAATGGTCTATGAGATGAAAATTTGGGTGGTTGGTGTCTGCCACAACTGTTGGACATATTTTCATTGATGTGAACAACTGATGTCTTTACGTTATAATGATGAGTTGCTATGGACAAAGAGATGAAAATCCATGTACACAAGGACTAACAAATTAAGAGCTCAGGAGGGTTAGCGATTGAAGATCAGAAGCTCATAAGATATGACACACATGAAGCTCAGAAGGGAAAGCACAATGCAAAAACATGATCAGGATCAAAATCCCCACAGGACAAACCAGGACTGTTGGATATGCAAGAGCTAGATCAAGGGAAGGGATTGATTGCAGAGCATGAAGGGATAATTAAACTATACATTATTTCCAATCTAGAAATTATTATAGATCGTTAGATCTCATCGATTCAAAGATCGATGAATTTGGTTAACTCACCAACAATCACACAATTTCAATTGAGGAGTTTGGGTGATGAATTAAACCACACGCAAGTTACGGTTCTGCAATCCACATCGATGATCAGATCAATTTAAGTGGAAGGATAGGATAAAAAAAGATGAGGATCATTTGATACGAAGTCTCGAAGTAAATGAGAACCGTCTGATCTATTCAGAGCGTGCCAAGGTAGCAGTGGTCAACTTCAGCACTAACCACTTCGGGAGAAAAGGGTTGAGAACAAGTAAGATCACCCGAAGGACAAAATTGTGAAGAAAATGTGAACCATCTGATATGAGGAATGCTACGGGAAATATCAGGACCATTAGATCATGTTTAATGGAAGGACATAATTAGCCATAAATGTTCTAAAATAGACGTAAGTCGTCTGATCTGAGGAAACACTTCAAAATATATCCTGACCGTCGGATCGAGGAAAGTGTAAGGATAGGATAAGGAAAGCCAAAGGCCCGAGATCCCAAATAGATGAATTCCTGACAGTCATTGCATCATGTTAAGCCTTTTAGGGTTAAAGAATGACCATTGGATGAAGTCAAGTTACTCGAGGTTTACGCTTCAAGGAATCTCACTTTAGGATAACTGGGAAGTGGAGAAATCAAATTACCTGAAGTCCCAAAGGCCGAAGTGGATATGAGTCGTTCGATCATGGAACACTTCAGAAAGTATCCTGACCATTAGATAAAGGAGAAGAACATGTGCCATATGAAGAGATCTACGTCAGGAAGGACACATGGTGTAATTAGATGATGACAAGTGTCAAGGTCCCATAGGTACTTTAAGAATAAGTAAGCCATGAATCCAGGTGACACGTGGAAACCACTCATGAAGTGTCATTTCAACAAGTGACGTTAGAATGTTACGTCACTCCGAGATTTTTTACTTCGGTTGTTTCACCACCAACAAATTTCCTAAGTCTCGAAGTCTCGAAGACCGAAGTCCCGAAGTGAACATAATTCGTCTGATCTGAAGAACACTTTGGGAGAATTCTCAATCATTAAAGATTATGGACAAGCACCTTTTATTCAGAAGATTTGTAAATAGGCTAGAAGTCGTGAAGGACAAATTCTCGAAGTACTGACAATCATCCATCTCATCGGGAGATTAAAACATGACCGTTGATTTTGATAAGTGATCAAGCACTCTCTTCGCCTAGCGTGTAGTCACCACCTAAGGTCGTATGGAATAAAGAAACAAAGGGTGAAAGAAGAAGCAATGCTTAAATCAATAATCTTGTGGTCCCATGTGTATGGTCATATGTAAATGGTTTGAAGGAAGTGTCTCAACAGAACTTGATTTCTGTAGTATTTGAAGAGATTTGGAATCGAGTTAAAAAGGAAATCGATCCATACATGTGATTGATTTAAAAACAATTTAGATGGTTTTTAAAATGATGTGTGGTTATGAAAAGTCATGTTAATGACTGTGTTACTTAAAAACAAGGGTTATGTAATATTAAATGAATAGACGTGTTGTTTATGAAGAGTTTTGATGAAAAGTTTAAAGGCTTATAAATATGTTGAGATGTGAATTAGAAAATTGTGATTGTCAATGTCTTATTGAAGATCAAGAACAAAAGGAGACAGAGAAACAGTTATGCAATATAGTGTTTGAAATAGAAGAACTTTATTAGACTGCAGCTGATACATTGAAAATTAAATGACAAAAGAAGAGAGAGAAGTAATGAAGACATGATACAAAAGTTTTCCAGATTAAGAAACTAAGGGTGGTTGGGTGGTGCAATGGCAGGTTGGAACCTGTAGGGGAGTAGGTGATTCCTTTTCAGTTGTAGCTGACTAAATAGGGGGTTGTTACCTCCTACCAGTTGGTGCTGGTGAACAACGGTGTAGGTGCATCCTGATCAGTGGGTGTTGATCTAAAAGGAAGAACATCTTCCTTCTATGTAGCTTGTAAAACATAATTTTGCAGTTAATAGAAAAGTGTTTGTGGTTTTCCCAATTGGGTTCCATGATAAATATTTTGTTAAAATATTGATTGCATTAACAAAAGAAAAATTGATAAAATTATTATGTCACTAATTCATCCCCCCCTCTCAGTGACAAGATCTGGTCCTTCAATTAGTATCAGAGCAGGTCTCTTCACTAAGGGTTCAAATCACTTGAAGAGAAATATACATCGAGATAGATCAACAGTTGAAGATGTCATAAAAAATCCCCTTATTTGATGGTGAACACTATGTTTTCTGGAGTGTTAGAATGAAAAGATGTTTGATGTCCATTGGGTTGGAAGTATGGACATTAGTTGAAAAAGGATACGATGTTCCAAAAGTCACTCCCATAGAAGAAAAAGACAAAAAGAAATTTTGGGAACATGCAAAGGCTTTAAACACACTACAAGTTGGACTGAGTAAGAAGATCCTTGCTAAAGTACTAAACTGTCAAAATCAAAAACATCTCTGGGATAAATTGGAAACTATATATGCCAGAGATTCCAAGTTAAAGAGGGCCAAACTTCAAAATATCAAAGTACAATATGAAGGTCTAAAAATGAAGGATGAAGAAAATATCTCAGAGTACTTCGAAAGAGTTAATAATATTGTTAACGTAATCAGAGGTTTGGGAGTACAAGTGTTAGACAATGATATAGTTGAAAAAATACTAAGAACACTACCTATATTATACAATCCTAAAGTGTCCACTCTTGAAGATCGAGAGAATCCATATAAACTAACCATGGATGAATTGTATGGAATCCTCATAGCCTATGAGTTAATATTAGGTCATGATAACCTCCCACAAGGAGAGGAAAACTACAAGGTTCTCAAGAAAACAAAAAATCATAAGCAAAAACCTCAATCTAGCCATCATGAAGAATCTGATGTAGAAGAAGCCAATTTTATTAAAAAACTTTAGAAAGGATCGGGGAGGTACAAAGGCAAGCATCCTTTCAAATGTTTCAATTGTGGCAACGTTGGACACTTTGCATCCAATTGTCCCTATCCCAAGGAGGACCCTGAAGATGAAGAAATGTAACGACCCTAATTGGATAAATGCTTAAAGATTACAAAGTAAAATTTATTCAAGAAAATAATTGTGGTTAACTAAGTAATAATATAACTACAGATCACATTTAATGAACTGAGAAATAAATTTAAGAGATCAATGAAAAATGTTATAAAATGGTTGCGTATGCAGAGAGGAATAGCCTATGAATCCCGAGAAGATAAAACATTGAAGGAGGACGAAGGACAGAGGATGGGGGGTGGTTCGAGAAGTAACTGCATGAGTCAGTGAAGGAGGAATAAGGGAGGAAAGGAAGGATTACACGAGGGGGGATTCGACGGAGGATGGATTCAGAGGACTATGAGGTTTGCTGTGAGCACAGAGTTTCGGGCTGTGGCTTTTGATCAGTTGAGGCACCGAGTTGCTGGAGGTTTTGGGCACAGGGGCCAAGATATCCATAGATATCTTGGAGCTAGGTAGTTTTCCTAGTTGGCAGGGAGGACAGTAGTTTTGGGCAGTTATTTTCTTGTTTATGGCAGTGTTAATCCAGGTATCAGGTAGCAGGAAGGCAACAACAAGGCAGCAAGGCAACAAAAATTAGCATCAGAACCAGGTAAATTGTTAAATTATGTATTTATTTCATTATGAAATAAAAGCATTATTCATTGATAAATTGAAGTTGTTCAAGTTGTTGTTATAAAGATTGTTGTTATGTTATGAAGTTGTTATCTCAGTTCATGAAATAAATTGCTTATGGAAGTAAATGTTGTTTAGAATCATTTGGTTGTTACATATGGTATCAGAGCGTCTTAGTTCGAAATATGGGCCTAAGGGCCAAAATCCCAAACGATTAACTCCAGCCACGCTTAACCTGTAAGAAACACACGTTAATTGTGTCTTAATAGATTGTGTCAAGCAACATTCAGCTTGACCAAATATGACTGATATAGTATCAGAGAATATACTCAGGATAGCACCCCTATATTATCCAAGCAAATGGTCTCATATATATCACAAGCAACGGTTTTAGGCAATACCCTGTAACTGGATCATATATGGATACTACAGTTAGTCTGAATATTCAAAGGAACGCCTTTAAAATAGGGGCAGCAAACCAGAAAGTTTGAAGGATCACTTCCTATAAAATGGCTACCCTTAAAGAAGCCTGATAAAGCTATTGAGCATGAAAAAGAGAGTTGATAATTTTATTTTATTTGAGTAATATTTGTCTATGAAGTTTCGGGTAAGACAGCCACCTGAAATCGATGGAAATGTCGAGGGAAACTTTTGTCGAAGGCTTGAAGTTGGCAAGATTCCATAACTACATGAATTATATTATATAAAATGCAATAGGACTTTTGCAAGACCTTGAAAATGCCTACTTCACCTCGAACTACCTAAATGAGGAACTGCCAACGCGCAATCGAAAAAAAAAAATTTAGAAGACTTGTACTGCGTGGGAACAGTGTAAACTAGTTGCCTATATTAGCCTCAGTAAAATTTTAAATAATGAAGAATCTCAGGAACTATAGACCCATACAAATTTTAACCTTGCCAAGAAATCAATTTTAACACTACGTAATGTTTTTTACAACTAATCGATTATCCCGAAGGAGAGCTACCTATTATGCAGGAGAACAGAGCTGAGCAGTCAGATCTCGGGCGGATACCTGACAGCCGTTGGATCTACAAGGAGTTGCGAGGGAGTTAAGTCCTCAAGGGATACAAGAGGAGAAATCCCGACGAGATGTGTGAAGGCATCGGGATATCGGCGTTCGTGAAATCGGGATTCACGAGGTCAAGGAAGTCGGGACATTTTAAGTCTCGAAATAGCGAGATCAGATCTGGACCGTCCGTTGAAGAGAGACATGTGGCGGAGATCAAGCGTCGTCGGCATATCGTCATCGGGAAATCGGAGTTCCTGAGGACAAGAGAAACGGGTCATTGGAAGTCTCGAAATCCCGACGTAATCGGGGTCATCCGTTGGAGGGACGCGTGGCAGCAATCGAGTGCCACCCAAGAGATCCTGACAGGAGGTCAGTCATCGAAGAATCGGGGTTTTGTTAAGCCGAAGAATCGAGACCTTGTGGTTCTCGAAATCCCGAGAAAGGATCCTAACCGTTGATCTCGGTAGGACACGCTTCAGCATTCTGGGGAGGCATCGAGATTTTACCCATCGGGGATTTCAGGAGTGTATAATCATTGCGTCAAGGAATCACGATCCGCGATTTCCCGATAGGATCAAAGCCATCCAAACAATAGGGACACGTGGCAAGAGATCCCGAAGAGTCAGGGATCGGGAAATTGGTGTTTTCGAAGACAAAGAAACCTTGTCGCTGGGAATCATGATCCGTGATATCCCGATAGTGATGTAAGCGTTGTGGGATCACCAGAGTCAGAGTGGAGGACAGGTGTCCGTCATCCGGGAAGAGTCAGGAACTCTGTGAGCAAGAGGTCGGGAAATTCGTAGAGAAAATCCCGATACAATCAGAGCCGTCCATCTGTGGGACAGGTGGCAACCATCGAGAACCATCGGCGTTTGGCCCCATCGGGAAATCGGGAATCCCGAGGACATGATGTTTAGGCACTTTGAATTCATGATCCGCAAAACCCCGATGAGTGGGGGGCCAGCTGTCGTCACAGTAGAGAAGGAGGACAGAGGCATAGTGGAGGCCAACTGTCAGCCAACCGGGGAGATGGGATATCGGGGTTTTCGAGGACATAGAACGCTCGCATGTTGGAGTCGCGATCCGCGATATCCTGACGGGAGTTTTGAACCATCCATCGGCGAGGACGCGTGGCATGCGATCCTAAAGAGTCAGTGTTTGGGGGCATAGGAGTTTTCGCAGGTAAAGAATTTGTGCAACAGGAAATCGTGATCCGTGATTTCCCAACAGGATCAACACCGTCCATCAGCGAGGACGAGTGGCGAGAGATCCCGGAAAGTCGAAGTTTGGGATATCAGAGTTTCTGGAGTCATGAAACTCTTGCACAATGGAATCACGATCCATGATTTCCTAACACGGTCGGAGCCGTTCGATTTGAGGGACGCGTGTCCGAGGATCTAAAAGAGTCGGGGTTCAGCATTTCGGGGTTTCTGCATACAAAGGAATTGTTTCATTAGAAGTCACGATTTCGCGATACCCGATGGAGCGACGAGGAAGTGGTGACGTGGAGGAGAGAGCTCACACGTGCATCGGGGATCGACATTTCGGGATTCTCGGTGACGAGAAAATCACGCCAGGAGAAGTCGCGAAACCCCGAATCCCGACAGAGAGTATGATGGTGGTCACATGGGAAAGGGTCGTATGGGCCCAGAACATAGCCAGGATAGGGCTAGGGTCACATGGAACGACGGTCATATGAGGGGGATGTCTAGCCTGGAGGGCTAGCACATAAAGTTCCATATCGGAAAATCGGTAATCGAGAGTCTGTGAGGACAGAGGTTCATGACAGCGAGAGTCGCGAAACCCCGAATCCCGACAGGGAATAGGACTACGGTCACATAGGACAAGGTCACATGGACCAAAGAATATCCAAGGGAGGGCTAAAGCTAGAAGGTAGTGCATCATCATATTGGAGATTGGGAGTCCGTGAGGACAGGAAACTCTCGGCATCAGGCATAAGGAAACCCCGAAACCCAAAATTTAAGTGGGGAATTTCACAGTTAGGAGCAAAGGGCCATGGGAAATATGGGAAGACAACATATATGCATACACCCACCTAACATCTACACCCATCTAACTACATGCATATACACAGACGAATAAATTTATAAATATAAATGAAATAAATTGAAAGAAAAATACCAAAATCCGTACAGAGCTAGAATTACAAGCAAATCATTTTGTTTCAAAAGAGGAAATTACCATTCATTACCATAGCGTAAGGAAGGTTTATGCAGATTCTTGACTCAATCAACTCAGCGTTCTTCACGAAGTTACTGAGGCTATGCACAAGCGGGTGGACTGAATCGTGTCTCTTACCATAGTTGAGGGCGAGCTCCGCAAAGTGTATAGACAGGGGATTGGTTCCCAAAATTTCAAGGAGACTGGACTCCAAGTCCTGGATCTTGTCAGTGACCACATCAATATACTCTATTTCTCCAAAACGAACTGGAGCATATACAGCAATAACCAGCACTAGTAAAGTGCTTAGAAAAATGATGAGGATGTGAGCCATGGCAAGGGAAATCCAGGAAACCTCTGAACAGAGAGAAGGAAGATCTGTGGAGGAGAAATAATGATGCGAGGAGGGTCTCAGTGAGTGAGAAGAACGCGTAGGGATTCAAAGAGATGATAGGTGTAGAATTTGGGGGTTAGATACGAGGAAGCATGGTTGGAAGGCATGACAAGGTGTTTTTCCTTAAGGGACTATGTGTCCAATTCAAAGGCAAAGATCGCAATTTTCCAGTTAAGAGATAGCGCCTTGAACTGGTGGGGAAACTTGGAAAGACAAATACACCTTACACCAGACACAGTATCTTGGGAACTTTTTGAGGAGAGGTTCCGAAGGAAATATCTACCAGCATACTACGAGGAGCAACAGGTAGGGGCATTTCATGCCTTAGTACAAGGAAACATAATTGTAGAAGAATATGAGATCAGGTTTATGGAACTGGTCAAATACGTTTCGTATATGGACAATGACCAGTGACAGGCAGAGTGCTTCGTTTATGGATTGAACCCGAATATAAGAGCTATGGTGCGGATGTGGAAACCGTTTTCAGTAGCATAGGCGGTAGAAAGTGCACGTTACGCGGAAGAACACATGAACTTAACAGGGGGTACAAGATCGGCATTTCTGCATCACCCTGGATTCATAGGAAAGACCTCGAGGACATTTCCTAAGGGAGGGGTCTCAAGGCCACCACCTTATGGTAACAGAGTCATGCCAAGGATAGTAGTTGTAGGGATTTCAATGGCAGCCAGTGCAACATCTTGTTCATCGCCAACGGTGCAGACAGGTCCACGACCATCTCGGGGAACAACTAGTAGGGGAAAGGGTTCCAGGGAAAGGAACTCATTTCGGAATCAGTCACATAATAGTGCATCGGTTCAATCTCGTATTACCTGTTGGAGATGTGAAGGACCCCATTATGAACGGGACTGTCTAGAGTTTCAATCAGGGTTTGTGCATAGAGAAGGAAAGGTACCAATGGGGAGGTCAAGTAGCAACCACCAGATTTACACAGCGATTGATAACCGCCAGACTGAACATCAATCCACTATTATGGAGTCATCATGTACGCTAAATCATATTAATGTTAAGATTTTGTTTGATTATGGTGCGACAAATAGTTTCATTTCACCATCTTCATTAGAAAAGAGTGGGTTGGCAGCCTACGAGCACGATGACTTTAAAC
>SNQJ01S0012143.1:242722-263401 GCA_010110895.2 Picea sitchensis
GGTCAATATAGTTGACGCTCCAAGATAGTCTAGCAGAGGAAGGATAGGAATGGAGATGGAAGTAGGTTAGGGAGGAAGGATGAGTATTAATAGTTGAGACAATGTGGAGATCTGTCTTGTGGTGGAATTTGATGTCGTCCCTTCAAAAAAAAAAGGGAGAAATGTGTATATATGAATATTCATTATTATGTAACTAAACCACGGTTGTTTAAATTAAATTATTGAACCAGATAATTGTAATTAAAGGATTTCTCACACGATTAATTGATTGTTGTCTTTTATAAAAGACTAGTCTTGTTGACTGGATTGAATGCATACATAAATTATTAAAGCATGACAGTTTTGATTATTAGTACATGCACGAGATTTGCATGTACTAGCTACACATGCATTTCTTGTACATATATACACTAGTATGTATGAGCTTTCTTGACTTACTTACTGATAATGTCAGTTACTTGTTGTGAATGTGTGAACCATGCTCTTTTCCTTTGTACCATCAGATACCTTAACTTCGGGACGAAGTTTCTTGAAGGGTGGGTCTATGTAACGACCCTAATTGGATAAATGCTTAAAGATTACAAAGTAAAATTAATTAAAGAAAATAATTGTGGTTAACTAAGTAATAATCTAACTACAGATCACATTTAATGACCTGAGAAATAAATTTAAGAGATCAATGAAAAATGTTATAAAATGGTTGCGTATGCAGAGAGGAATAGCCTATGAATCTCGAGAAGATAAAACATTGAAGGAGGACGAAGGACGGAGGATGGGGGGTGGTTGAAGAAGTAACTGCATGAGTCGGTGAAGGAGGAATAAGGGTGGAAAGGAAGGATTACGCGAGGGGGGATTCGACGAAGGATGGATTCAGAGGACAATGAGGTTTGCTGTGAGCACGGATTTTTGGGCTGTGGCTTTTGATCAGTTGAGGCACCGAGTTGCTAGAGGTTTTGGGCACGGGGGCCAGGATATCCATAGATATCCTGGAGCTAGGTAGTTTTCCTAGTTGGCAGGGAGGACAGTAGTTTTGGGCAGTTATTTTCTTGTTTGTGGCAGTGTTGATCCAGGTATCAAGCAGCAGGAAGGCAACAACAAGGCAGCAAGGCAACAAAAATTAGCATCAGAACCAGGTAAATTGTTAAATTATGTATTTATTTCATTCTGAAATAAAAGCATTATTCATTGATAAATTGAAGTTGTTGAAGTTGTTGTTATAAAGATTGTTGTTATGTTATGAAGTTGTTATCTCAGTTCATGAAATAAATTTCTTATGGAAGTAAATGTTGTTTAGAATCATTTGGTTGTTACAAGAAGACAAAAATAAACAATACAAGAAGAAGGAAAAACCCAACTACAAGAAAAATTTTTACAAAGGGAAAAATAATTTTTACTCAAAAGAAGAAAACAATAGTTCATCAGAGTCTAGTGACAGTGATGATGATGAAGTCCTTTTTCTAGGTATTGAAGAGCCTAATGAGATATAATAAATTGAGCATGAGGAAGATTCATAAGATGAAGCAGAGGTTAATATGGAAGAAGAACTTCTCAGTGCCTTGGATGAATTAAGAAGATACAAAACGAGATATAAACATTGAAAAGTTATGTAGTTGAACAAAAGGAAAAACATGACCATAAAGAAAAAGATATGGAGAAACTCATGAGAAACTTGAAAAACCAAATCCTAGAAGAAAATAGGATGGAAGAAAGTCTGGAAAAATCTCTTAAAGAGAAACAAATAACCTGTGAAAGAATGGAGGAATAATTAGTTCACCTGAGAAAAGAACTTGATATGAAACTTATTCAAACAAGATATGAAAATAGCTCTAAAATATTAGATAAGATTATTAACACACAAAGGGATTCAAGTAACAAAAATGGAGTAGATTATTATCAAGAAGAAAACCAATGTAACTCAAAATCTTATGTATTTTCTCTCCTCGGTACATTCAAGAAGAAATATGAACAAAAGACTAGTAACGATCAGAACTCCAGAGGACTACTTCCACCCATCAAGAAGGAATATAAGAAAACACCAAAGAAGGTTTATCAAAACATGTATCCTCACATTTTCTTTGGTTATTTCTTTGCATGCTCTAATTTCAGACACAAATCTATGAATTGTAGAGCATATGGAAGGAAAATCTTGAGGGTTAAGAACTATAATCTTAAAAATAACCAAACAGTAAATGAAGTTAAAAGAATAAATTATAACTCCTTTTCACCTCTACAATAAGGGAACCCAGAATGCTTCATATGTCATAATTGTGGACATAAAGCCAGTAATTGCAGATTAATGGAAGTCTCAGAAAAAACAAAGTTCATTAGAGAGCAAAAGAAGTTTTGGAAAGAAAAAACATCAAAAGAGGAATGTCTTATTTCCTTGAAAGCCCAATATAAATAAGATCTCTGGTATGTTGACAGTGGGTCCTCAAAACATATGACAGGAAACAAGGACAATTTTTTGAACTTAAAGAAACAAAAGGGTAAAGTTACAATTGGTGACAATGCTTCAGGTATCATACTTGGGAAATGCACTGTGAGTCTGGGAAAACACAAAGCCAAGGATGTGTTTCTTGTTGAAAAACTGAAACCTAGCCTATTAAGTGTCAGCCAAACCTATGATCAAGGGCACATTTGTATCTTTGATTCCCATAAATGTGAGATTAGGAGAGAGGAATCAAGAAAATTGGTTGGTACTTCTCTTAGAACTCCCAAGAATGTATATATACTAAATAAAAAATTGAATGAGGAGTGTCATATAAATTTAGTATATGAAAGTTGGATATGGCATAGAAGGTTGGGGCACATTAACTTTGACAATTTAGTGAAAGTCAACAATCTTGGGGAAGTAAGAAACTTGCCAAAGATTATAAAGCCCTCAAATCCTATGTGTAGACACTGTCAACTAGGGGAGCAAACTATAATAAGGTTCAAAACAAAAGAATAATCAACCCCAAAACCTTTAGATCTTGTTCACACCAACCTCTATGGACCTACAAGGAACAAGAGTTTGCAATGAGAGTCCTACTTTATGCTATTCATTGATGATTTTACTAGAATGGGTTGGGTATGTTTTCTCAAGGAAAAATCAAAAACACTTAACAAATTCAAAGATTTTAAGACCCTTGTTTAAAATGAAAAAGGAGACAAAAATCAAATGTCTTAGATCAGAAAATGGTGGTGAGTTCACCTCAAAAGAGTTTTATCTCTTTTGTGAAACCCATGGAATAAAAAGAAAATTCTCTATTGTCAGAACACCTCAACAAAGTGGGATGGATGAGAGAAGGAATAAAACAGTCCAGGAGCTTGCAAGGACTATGCTAAATGAAGAAAAATTATCTGATGGATATTGGAGGGATGATGTAAGAACAAAAATATACATATTGAACAGAGGCCAACTCATGATTATTAATAATAATACTCCTTATGAACTATGTTTTGGGAGAGCTCCTTCGGCAAAATACTTCAAGGTCTTTGGAAGTAAGTGTTACATCAAAAGGCTTGATGAGAATCTCAAAAAATTTGATACTAGATCTAATGAAGGTATCTTTCTTGGATATGCTTCTACCAAGAAAGAATACATATGCTACAATCTTATATTACATAATATTGTTGAGAGTGTAGATGTCAATGTGTATGATTTAAAAACAATAAGGATCAAACATCAAGATACTATGCTTGACAATGAATAAGAAGATGAATATGATGATGAGTCAGTTGGTACACAAGAAGAAGAAGTAGAAGAGAATAAAGAAGAAAAGGAAGAGGATGATATGGATACTAGTGAAGATGAGGAAGATATAAGAGAAGAATACCCAAGAAGAGACACAAAGACACCCTCAAGAATGACTCAAAAGAATCATCATGAAGAACTGATTATTGGAAATAAAAGCAATGGAGTGTAGACAAAAAGAAAATTGTTGTGTCATAAAAAAAAACATGTTTGTCACATATTGAGCCCAGCTCAATCAAAGAGGCATTCAAAGATGAGAATTGGATCAATGCTATGAATGAAGAATTGGACAAAATTGAAAAAAAATCAAACTTGGAAACTTGTTCCAAGACCAAAAAATAAAAATGTCATTGGAACTAAATTGGTGTATAAAAACAAAATGGATGAGAATGGGCAAGTAATCCAGAACAAATATAGATTGGTATGTAAAGGGTATGCTCAGGTTGAAGGAGTAGACTTTGAAGAAACCTTTACACCTATGGCCAGATTAGAGGCAATTAGGATGTTTTTAGCCTTTTCCAGCTACAAAGAATTTAAAGTATACTAGATGGATGTCAAGTCAACACTTCTCAATGGAAACTTATAAGAGGAAGTCTATATTGGGAAAGCAGGAGAATTTCAATTAACTAACAAAGGAGACTATGTCTGTAAACTAAAGAAAGCTCTATGTGGGCTAAAACAAGCACCTAGAGCATGGTATGCAAGGCTAGATTCTTATTTACAAGTACAAGGCCTCAAAAGAGGATCAACATACAACAATCTTTATTGTAAAATTGTTGGTAATAAAATTATTATTGTGGAAGTATATGTTGATGATATAATATTTGGCAGTGATGATGAAAAAATGAGTAAGGAATTTTCTAGGAGGACGCAATAAGAATTTGAAATGTCCTTGCTTGGTGAACTAAATGTCTTTCTTGGATTACAAATAGTATAGTCCAAAAGGGGATTTTTTATCCATCATTCCAAGTATGTTAAATATATGCTTAAGAAATTCCAGTTAGAGGATTGCAAACCTGTTAGTACACCTATGATAGTTGGATGCAAAGTAAGCAAGGAAGATGAGTCCAAAGATGTAGACCCAAAACACTATAGATCAATTATTGGGAGTTTACTCTATGTAATAGCTTCCAGACCTGATGTCAAGCAAGTTGTTGGGATGGTGGCTAGATTCCAAACAACACCAAAAGAGAGCCATTTCCAACCTGTGAAAAGAATTTTTAGGTATTTGAAAGGAACCATAGATCTTGGTTTGTGGTACCCTAGCAAGGATTCATTCACTTTAAAATCCTATTTAGATGCATATTGGGTAGGTTGTGTAGATGACGGAAAAAGTACAAGTGGAGGAGAATTTTTCTTGGGAGAATCATTGGTAGCTTGGATAAGCAAGAAACAATCCTCAATTTTTTGTCTACCACTGAAGTAGAGTATATTCTAGTAGAAGAATGTTGCACACAAGTGGAATGGATTAAACAAACCTTACAAGACATCAAAATAGTGTTTGTTGAACCCACTACTATCTACTATGATAATACAAGAGTTATAAGTCTCTCCAAGAACCCTGTCCAACACTCCAAATCAAAACACATTCCAATAAAATACCACTATTTAAGAGATCAAGATGAAAATAAGAACATTAAATTGGAATATGTCCCAACACAAGAATAGGTTACAGATATTTTCACTAAACCCTTAAGCAAAGATGTATTTGAATATCTCAGGTAAAGATTGGAAGTAGTCCCTCTTCCAATCTAATCTCTCAAGAAAATAATGCATCAATTGGAATCAAATCAAGGGGAGACAACGATCAAAGTTAAGAGGATTCATTCAGTTATGACAAAAAAAGTATGATTGTAGTAGAAGTTAACCGAGTTTAGATTCTGGTCAGTAACATACAGAAAAACAAATCTTTATCATGGGGGGGAAACCCTTTTCCATTGATGTCAAAGGGGAAGAGTAACTTCATAGAGATAAGCATCATCATAGGGGGAGTTTGTGTTTGAACTTAGAGTGTTGCCCTCAATGATAAAGGGGGAGATTGGTGGACATATTGTCATTGATGTATTGTGATTAATGTTAACAATCAATGTATTTACGTTATAATGATGAGTTGGTATGAACAAAGAGATGAAAATCCATGTACATAAGGACTAACAAATTAAGAGATCAGGAGGGTTAGCGAATGAATATATGAAGGTCTAAAGATATGGCACACATGAAGCTCAAAAGGGAAAGCACAATGCAGAAACATAATCAGGATCGAAATCACCACAAGACAAACCAGAACCATTGGATATGCAAGAGCCAGATCAAGGGCAAGGATTGATTGCAGAGAGCGAAGGGAGAATTAAAATATACGTTATTTCCAATCCCACAATTATTCTAGATCACTAGATCTCATCGATTCAAATATCGATGACTGTGGTTAACTCACCAACAATCGCACAACTTCAATTGTGGAGTTAGGGCGATGAATTAAACCACACACAAGTTACGGTTCCACAATCCTCATCGACCATTGGATCAAGTTAAGTGGAAGGATATGATAAGAAAAGATGAAGACCATCCGATATGAAGTCCCGAAGTAAATGAGGACTGTCTGATATATTCAGAGAACGCCAAGGAAGCAGTGGTCAACTTTGGCATTGACCACTTCAGGAGAAAAGGGTAGAGAAAAAGTAATATCACCCGAAGGTCGAAATCATGAAGTAAATGTGAACCGTCTGATATGAATAACATTACGGGAGATATCAGGACTGTCAGATCATGATTAATGGAAGGACAGGGTTAGCCAAAAATGTTATGAAATAAACATAAGTCGTCTAATATGAGGAAACACTTCAGAAGATATCCTGAGCATCAGATCAAGGAAAGTAGAAGGATAGGATAAGCAAGGCCAAAGGCCTGAGATCCTGAATAGTCAAATTCTCGACAGTTCTTGGGTTGTGTTAATCCTTTTTAGTTAAGGAATGACCATTGGATGAATTCAAGTTACTTGAGGCTTACACTTTGAGGAATATGACTTCAGGAGAATTGGGAAGTGGAGAAATAAAATTACCCAAAGTCTCGAAGTGGATATGAGTCGTTCAATCAGTGTAACATGTCAGAAAGTATCCTGGCCATTAGATAAAGGAGAATAACATGTGCCATATGATAATATATATGTCATCAAGGATGCACGGCATAATCAAATGATGGCAAGTGTCAAGGTCCCATAGGTACTTTAAGCATACGTAAGCCACAAATCCAGGTGACACGTGGCAACCACTCAGGAAGTGCTAGGTCAACAAGTGATGTCAGAAATTTACATCACTCCGGGAGTTTTTACTTTGGGAATTTGAACACCAACAAATACCCTAAGTCCTAAAGTCACAAAGGCCAAAGTCTGGAAGTGGAAATGAGTTGTTTGATCTGAAAAAAAATTCGAGAGAATTCTCAAGTGTTGAATATTATGGACACATGTCTTTTATTCAGAATATTTGTAAAGAGGATGAAAGTCGCGAAGGATGAAGTCTCGAAGTACTGACAATCGTTCATCTCTTCGGGATATTAAAACATGACCGTTGATTTTGATAAGTGATCAAGCACTCACTTGGACTAGTGTCTGGTCACGACCTAAGGTAGTATGGAATAGAGAAACAAAGGGTGAAAGAAGAGGCAACACTTAAATTAATAAGCCCATGATCCTGCGCATATGGTCATATGTAAATGGTTTGAAGGAAGCACCTCATCAGAAATAAGTTTATGTAGTATTTGCAGAGATTTGGAATCAAGTTAAAACGAAAATCGATCCATACCCGTGATAGATTTAAAAACAAGTTAGATGGTTGTTAAAATTATGTGTGGTTATGAAAAGTCATGTTAATTATCGTGTTACTTAAAAACAAGGGTTATGTAATATTAAATGAAGAGACATGTTGTTTATGAAGAGTTATGTTGAAAAGTTTAAAGGCTTATAAATATGCTGAGATGTGAATTAGAAAAGTGTTCCTGTCAATGTCTTATTGAAGATCAAGAACAGAAGGAGACAAAGCAACAATTATGGAATCCAGTGTTTGAAATAGAAGACCTTTATTGGACCGCAACAGATACATTGAAGATTAAATGACAGAAGCAAAGAGAGAAGCAATGAAGACATGATACATAAGTTTTCTAGATTCATAAATTAAGGGTGGTTGGGTGGTGCAAGGGCAAGTTGGAGCCTGCAGGGGAGTAGGTGCTTCCTTGTCAATTGTAGCTAACTAAATAGGGGGTTGTAACCTCCTACCAGTTAGTGCTGGTGAACAAGGGTGTAGGTGCACCATGATCAGTGGGTGTTGATCTAAAAGGAATAACATATTCCTTCTATGTAACTTGTAAAACATAATTTTGCATTTAATAGAAAAAAAAAATTGGTTTTCCCAATTGGGTTCCATGATAAATATTGTGTTAAAATATTGATTGCATTAACAAAAGAAAAATTGATAAAATTATTTTGTCACTGGGTCACCCCCTCCCTCTCAGTGAAAATATCTGGTCCTTCAGCAACAATTGGTGACACACTATAAGAACGAGTTATCTCTGTGTACAAATAATAGAAAATATATTAAGTCACAAGAAATATTTTTTTTTTATTGATAACCGATAAATTTCTCATAACTAACTGTAAAAGGTAAAGAAAATACAATGATATTCACAGTTTTTCACTAAGCCTTTTCTCAGAGGGAAATGGATTTTTATTAATTCAAAACTTGAGATTAATGGATTTTGATTTGAATACTAAGCAAAGATTAATTACCATGAAAAAGTACAATTTGTTTAGTTTAACTATATGTACCTGGAATTGCTTCACTATCAACAATCTTGTTTAGTACCTCGATGAATTTACCTAGATATCATGCATACATGGCCCCGCTACCAACAGATTTGTTCAGTATCCCAGTCAATTTATACACAATTCCCACATCTTCCTTTTCTTAAATTTATACGTTTGCCTTTTAATAAGTAAATTTGTGATTGCAATTTAAGCAATGGCAAAATAAAAGAAGGGTAATATAGAAAGTCATTTTATTTTATTGCACTACATGGGTTAGAGCAAAGCTTTTCATCTATTGATATGTCATTCTTGAAAAATACTTTTAATATAAATAAAATTAAAATATGAGTAGACCTTTCTACAAAGTATTTTCTCAAGTGATATTCCTTGAAATGATAGAATAGCCATAAGAGTTTCTCATTTGAAATAATTTCCTATTTCAAACAATCTAATTTCATTTTTTCCTCAATATAAAATATGAATTTCAAAGACAATTGGTAAAAAACATGTTCCATATTATTGTAACAAACAAAACAAAATAATAAAATGAAACATCAAATATGAACACAACATTCATAGCAGAAAACAAAAGTTTAAAAAATAATCAAACAAAAAAACAGAAAATATTTACAAAACGTTTGTGGCACTCTTCAAGAAAAATATTTCTGAAGGATTAACCCATTTACACGAATCGTTTCCTCTATCCCGTTGAGATTCTGTAAAATAAAAGTAGATGGACCAATCTTCTTAGAAACTTGAAAGGGACCTAGCCATAATCTTTGGAATTTTGAATGTTTACCCTTTTCCTCATGGACCTTATCCCATTTCAGGACTAAGTCACCGATGTCAAAACTTGTGTCACCTACCGATATGTTATCAAACCATTTTTTAATGATTTTTCGATGATTGGTAAAAAAAAATTGAGCCTTATCTCTTACTTCCTCTAGTTTAAAATTTTGGGTTAAACAAATCTGCAGGCTAGAACAAGGTTGTTCTTGGATGGATTGCACAAGTGATAAACATGGTAAAGTAATGTTTGGGGGAAAATTGGCTTGTTTCCCATAAACTATAAAGTATGGGGAAGTGCCAATCACTTCTTTATAAGTAACTCGATCTACCCATAATGCAAAACTAAGTGCTTTATGCCAAATTTTATGATTATCATTAACATTTTTCTTAATAATTTTTAAAAGGTTTTAATTGGTAGATTATGATAAACCATTAACTTTTGGGTAACAATTAGCTAAATGCTTCAATTTAATGCCATTTGGTATTCCATATTCAGTGAGTGATAAAGAAGAAAAATAACTTGCGTTGTCAAAATCAATGTGCTCGGGAGACCAAATCTTGTAATAATGAACTGTTCTATGAAAGAAATTACATGTTCTCAACAGTAACATATTTCAAAGGGATGGCCTCCAACCATTTTGTGAAATAATCGATGGCAGTAAGAATATAGTTATGCTACTTTGAATAATTTGGAACAATTTCATCGATGACATCAAGGTCCCATTGATCAAAAGGTTGATCAACGAATATAGGTTGCAAAGGAAATGTCACTTTTATGTCTTTTCTAGTTGAAGTCTGATAATATTTACACTTGCAAGCATGAGCATGTGCATATTTGAATAGAGTCGACCAATAATAAACTACGTGCAAAATTTTATGTGCAGTTGTGTGGCCACCAAAGTGACCACTTGCATATCCATCATGTAGATCAAATAAAACCTTATCAACCTCTTTCTTTTCTAAACATATAAGAAACATCGAATTGTAATTTTACTTAAATAAAATTCCATTGACAAGTTGGTATTGACTCACTTTTAGTCTCAAGGAACATTTCTTTTTTTGTATCTAAAGTTAAAGTTGAGATACCATGAGTCAAATAATAAATTAAATATGAATATTTCGAATTAGAAACATCGAAATTGGCACATACCTCTTGTGGTTTTTAGGTTTCTTGATCATCACAAGTATTATCAAATTTAGAGTCAATGGTTTGAGTAACCAACCTACAGAGTCCTTGACCACGAATGATTTTTGCAGGTTTTATCTCTAAAACATATTCTTGAAGCGCAGTAACCCAATGGGATCTCTTTTCTCCAACATATTTTTGTACCAATAAACGTCTTACTGTAGAATGAGGAACAATCACTTTCGTGTGATATTTGATGAGAAAAGTCCTTAAACGTTTAATTTATTTGAAAAACACATAGGCTTTCTTTTTAACATTAGAATAATTAATTTCAACACGTTGCAATCCTGAACTATTAAAATCTATTCGTATCTTCTCATCCTGATCATTTTTTTGAGTTATCATACATACATACGATTGATTCGAAGAGAAAGTGTATAAAATAAATTATTTATGATAGTCTAGAGAAAGAAAAGTGGGAGCTTGAATAATTGATTGTTTAATAGAATCAAAGTCTTGGTTTTCAATTTAATTCCATTTAAAAACATATTTTTTTTATCATTTTTTGTAAGGGCAAACCAATCTGAGCGAAATCAGGAACAAAACGTCTTACAAAATTGATTTGGCCTAGAAATGATTGCATAGATTTCTTATTATGAGGCCATGGAATTTCAGTTATAACTTTGATTCTGAAAGGTTCAATTTGAATTCCCTCTTTTGACACAATGAATCCTAACAAATTTCCTTCGTGAAGTGAAAAAAATGAATTTTTAGGATTCAATGAGATTCCATATCTTTGACATCTTTCAAACATATGTTTTAAATGATGGATGTGATCTGAACAATTTTTGGAATAAATAGTAATATCATCTAGATAGATGACAATAGATTTATTAATCATTCCTATAAAGGAAATATCCATCTCCCATTGGAAAGTTGCATCAACGTTTACCAATCCAAACAACATTTTTTTATAAGCATAAGTACCCCATTTAGTTCTAAATGTAGTTTTGAGTCTATCATTTGGGTGTACTAAGATCTGATTATACCCGGAAAACACATCTAAAAATGACATCATTTCAGAACCAGAAACTGATTGAAGAATTTGTTCCATAGGAGTTAATGGAAAATTATCATTTTCATAAGCTTTGTTGAGATTTATGAAATCAATACAAATTCAAATATCACCATTCTTGTTCCTAACCAGAACAAAATTAGACACCCATTTGGAATGTCTTACCAAAAAACTAATTTTGTCTTTTGATAGATAATTATGTTCATTTCTTATTTGCGACTCAATATTCGGGTGGATATTTCTAATTTTTTGTTGTACGTGTTTTTCTTTTGAAATCATAGGAATTGTATGTTGAATTATGGATGTATCAAAATTGTATGTTGAAGTGTTTTTCTTTTTTAAGTTAAATGAAGGCGATCCTTTCAGAAGATGAAAAAACTACAACAAAATTAATATTTTGAGGATTTTTATCTGTACCCAAATTAATGATCTCAACATTCATAGTAGGGATATTAGTTTTCCAATTGTTTGGTTTCTTGAATTTATCTTTGAGATCATAAAAATCTTCTAACTTAACCATAGACTTGGGAATGATGTTTTCATATTTGTTTCCATTACCTTCAAGGGATTGATTCAAATCATGATCATGAGAGTCTTCATCAATGATGTTACCATCATATGTTCCCTCTGAAGTGAGGAAATTAATAATATCTTCATCATCATTAAAAAAACGCTAGTTAGTAATATTGTATGGTATTGGAGGTTTAAAAATTAATTCTACTGGTAACCTATCAAGACTGAAATCTTCAGGAGGAATATGTTTTGAAGCAACATTTGTTAACAAATCAGCACTAGCATTTTGCAATCTTGAAATAGGAGTAATGTTAAATGTCAAAAATTTGCAAATGAGGTCTTGTACTAATTGTCGGTAATTCCTCAAATGATTGGAAACACAATGATTTGTATTTCTTACATGTTTAATAATGATTTCTAAATCAACATATACCAAGATATATTTCACATTCATGTTGATATCTTTCTTTAGACCCTGTACCAATGCTTCATACTCAACAATGTTATTAGTACATTGAAATTCAAGTTTATAGGTTAACATCATTTTTTCTCCAGTAGGATTAACCAAAATGCAACATGCACCATCTCTGTCATTAGATTTCGAACCATCAAAGTATAATTTCCAAAATGGATACTTTACAGAGGCATTTATAGAATTATCTACAAAGTTTACACATTGAGAAAAATGAGTTTGAGAAAAAATTTCAATTTTCGAACTAGAGTTTTGATGAAAAGGATAAATATTAGCAACAAAATTCCCAAAGAATGAATTAGTTGAGTAATTTCCTATAATGTAATTTTCAAAAACATCAGGTTCATTTCCCCCCTCCAGATCAGTAACATTAAAATTGATATGTTTTTCTCTATCAATTTTGATCTGGTGAGGTTTACAATTATAAGGAAGCCAAATGTGTGACCAATCCATGGAGAAACAAAAAATGAGTTTTGCAGACCAATCATGACTTAAAATCAAACCATAGCCATCATGAATGTCAGCAATTATAATATCAATTATTTGAAACACTTTAGGTTTGGAAGAAAGTATGATCATAACCTCTTTTAATTCTCCTAGGACAATTACTTTTGTTCTGTCTAAATGAACAATATGTATAGATCATTTTTGTGGTTGAGCATTATATTGAAGGAAAACATAATAAGGCATATTATTAACCATCCACACAACTGTGTACATTTTTGTTAAAAAATTCAAAAGTAATAAGGAAATGAGGAGTATGTGAGTTGGATCTATCACCAATCAGTGTTGCATCGCTCTGCCTATTAAATGAATAATTCTGAGAAATTATGTTTTTTTCTTTATCTTCTACTGTGGAAGAAGGTAAAGATGATTTGTCAGTAGCACCTAAAACTTAAAAAAAAAAAAAAAAATTGAGATTTTTTCTTGCTCAATTCAAGCAAAGAAATATGTTCCCTTTTCTTCTTCATATCCTCTATGATATCATATTCAATCTTATCATCAATTATTAAAGTCTTAGAAGATGACTTGTCTTCATTCGATTCTTTATTTGAAATAGTAGTTGATGGAGAAGATATGGAAGCTGAAGGTGAACTTTTGCTTCTGGTTTGAGCAACAAGAGATTCATGAGTTTCTTATTCATAAATAATTCATTGATATCCTAGAAAATATTTGTATCTTTTATTTCATCTTCATTGGCCTCTTCTTCATCTTCCTTAACCTCTTCACTTTCGAGAGTAGAAATATGACTACCGGGAGGTATTTGCACATTCTTCTTGAAAAATGGTCTAAACGGTCTATTTGAAACCTCAACAAGATTTCCTTTAATGTAAACCATTTCATTAGATATTGTTTTCATAACCTTATGAAGACTATCCATATCAAAAGAATCCTTATCCTTCTTTTCTTCTTTCATAATCACCTTCTTTACTATATGAGGAGACCTTGGTTCCTCAATTGAACATTTATTTGCAATTCTATACATTTCCATTTCAACCTCTAAAGCTTCCTGCATTTCTTTAGATAAAGTATTCTTGGCTTCACATTTAAAAAACATATCAATAGATATTGGAAAAGGAGAAGAATAAAAATCAATATGAATATCAACTCCAGGCTTGGATGTATCAAGCATTTTATTAAGAAACTTAAGAAACCTTTTATTCAAATATTTAATTTTTTCTTTTGGACCCATTTTGATCTTAGAAAGTTCTACCAGTAAAGTGGATGAATTTTTATCATCTCAAATTTTTTTGATAAATAGGTCTTCAAAAGTATCCCAGTCTGCAATGGAATTAGCCTGCAATGAAAAATACCAAGTAGAATCCTCCCCTTTGAAAGTATAGGGAAAGAGTCTACATACCAAATATTCTTCTTCAACACCTCTAAGGTTAATGGCGAACATAATTTTGTTGATATTCTCATCCATAGATTTCTTTGATGCAAGATCAAATTTAGGAAACCATTTATCAAGATATTTTGGAAGATCATGGTGGTTTCCAGGAATATTATTTGCTCCTTGTGTTCTCCAGGGCCTTCTTGGTTACTGACCTTCCATAATGATGGTATGACGAGAAGGTGGTGATGGAGGGAGCAATAAAGTTATATATGGAGGATTCAGTGGATGATTACCACCACCGACTATTCTAAGAGATCTTTTGGGTGGTTTTGAAGGTAATGGAAATTCAAGAGGTTCAACACCTAATCTTTGACTTTGGGCTCTGGTTAAGAATCCAAGTTCATGAATAAATGAACTATCAGTTTCTAAAGATCCATGTGAAGACTCACCCTCACTTATGATAATTTCTATCTGTTTTCTAATTCGATGAGATTAAGGTGAAAGAAGAGGTCTTGAAGAAATTCTAGATAAAAGGTTAATGATAAATGAATTAACATAAGATCTTCGAATAGAATTTTCAGACTGGGATGAATGAGTTGGAATTTGAGAAACACCATCTTGAATAAGAACAACTTCAGGATTTATAGATGTAGATATTGATGTTAATCTGGAAATTGCAGGATATATTGAGGGAGAAGGTGAACTCTTAGGATGGCTACCAGTTTTCTCTGATTTTTTATGGTCATTCATTATCTAAAGGCCCTCATTCTAGCACCAAAACTGTTGATGGCTAAAAATGACCATGATCAACACTTGGGGATATCGCCCAGTCAGAGTCCCAATTAAACCCTTTTTCGTTGAAGTGGCGATTCCAACTAGTTCTACATCCAATTACCCTTCATTATCCTAAGCTAAATCTAAATATAATATTAGACTAATATTATGTTCAAACTCACTATTATTTCTAATGTGTATTTAATACTATCTAATATAAATTATAAATAATAGTACTCTAGCAAAGAGTCTATATCTGAATATATTTTCAAACAATCTAAATACTATCTGGAATAATCTAATTCAAACCATATGTATAAGCTACTCCTACGGAAGAAGATTTGTTTCTTTTTTTTTAAAATATATTTTCTGAAAAATATAGGAAATGTTGATGAAGATAATTTAATACAATCGTTTATGAAATCAATAAAAAAAACTAATGAATACAACCTATGAATTAAAACCAACTAACACTTAGGAATTTCTCTTTTTGTTTATGAATCAAATAAAATGAAACAATATTTAAAAGATGTAGATATTTTTTAAACATATGTCTCAATCATGCAACTATGCAATAGATGAAATATCTATCTAATTAGTTAGAACAAATCTTGAAATACAACAATATTCATATACAATCCAATGGGCAATTACTATGTGCAACAATAAATAAATGAATACTATAAATTCATAGTAATTATAAATTCATAGTAATTAATTGCATTAATTATACTAATGTAACATTATAGATATATCAATAAGACTTTGATAAAATAAATGAAACATGCACATACCAGTAACAGTGTTGAATATCGATGCTTAATCAAAATCAAATGATCCAGTATAAAAGTTTAAAACATGAAACTTTACAACAATATATATGTTCACTTGTTTAAAAAAAATTGAACCCTGGACTCAAATTACTTTCTCTCTTATATAGAAAAGAGTTACATCCATGTATAACTACTAATTATTAATTAAACAGAAAATGGCTCCTTAAAATAAGGAATGGGATTTCATAAATAGTCTATGATTCCCAAACCAAATCAAAATTCCAACGATTTAAACAAAAATAAAGATAGGATTTCTATAATAAACTATCTGATTTTCTTCATATCCCATCCTCATAGCTTGAAAATATAATCTGTTCTTGATTCTAGATCCATGTCACATGTTTTACACCTGTCAAAACCAATAGTTAAAATAAATAAATAAATAAAATAAGAAATTAGAGCAGCTGCAAAAGTTCTAATTATGTATTTTCTCTTTCTAAAAATAAAATAGAAGAAACAAAATAAATCCATACCCATCAAACAAACTCTAATATTTACATTTAAGAGGTAGAATTTTTAAACTCTGAATTGACAAAAATACTAACCCCTAGAGAATTGATTGTCATTGAGTCTTCCTTTTTGTTACACTTGAGTTTTGAAATCAGTGTCTTTTGATCTTCGACCAAGGCTTTGTTTTTAGTATGAGTATTTGGTTCTCCAATTCAAGATCAATTAAACTATTCTCTAAAGTTGAAACCACTGCAAAGTATTTCTTCTTCCAAAAGGAAGCTTCTGAACTAGTGTCAATCCTATATTTTTCCTCTATAGGTTTTCCCAAAATAGGTGACAAGACCTTCCCCCAAGAATAATTATCTTGATTTTCTTTAGTTTCTTCATTCTCTATATGAATGGGATAATCAGCATTAGAAACTTTCTTATATTTATTCCTGATATACCTTGACATCCTTCTCCCTTGTTGTTTATTCCTGAAATTGATTGACTTCTTTGAATCCTCACAGGGTTTCAGAATAGAGGAATTAACGTCTTTAGAACATTCAGATTTGCAGGAGGAAAATGCATCCTCATAAGAAGACTCAATAGAAACTTGTTTATTTGTATCAAAAGCCATCGTTTTAAGTGTTGGATTTAAATTCAGAGTTTGTTTGTGTGTAACCTATGGAAGATTATTGTCATGATCACCTTTTGAATCAGTGGATTCAAAATTGAATTTGAAACCTTGAGTTTGAGGTTTTAGTTCTAGAGTTTCAAGAAAATCATTTATTTTAATAATTTCATCCCATGAATCATTAATATGGCTCAAATGATTTTTAATCAGAATCCTTATTTATCCATGGTGAAAGAGGTTCCTCTCATATTTGAGACGATCTCTTTGATAAAAAAAAATTCTATTTTCATGAGGGATTTCAATAGGAAAAAAGTAATATTTAGTTTGAAACCCACAAATACCATTAGAAAACGAAAATGATAGAGAAAGAACAGACTGTAGAGACCCTCACAGGTTATATAACATTTGATAATCCATAATATATATTTCCATTCCTTCTTAATCATGGAAGCAGGAATACCTTTGTGATTGTACTTAGTTTTAGGTGAGGTGAGAAACATGGACCAACATATATCCTTAATCCTTTTGGTATTATGAAATCATTCACCTTCTGCTGGGAGCTTTATGGCCTTAGAAATTATGGCCTCATCAAGATGTAATACAATGTCCCCAATCTTGACAGACTTCCCATCAAAATTGAAGGAAAAATCTTTGGTCATCTATAGGTTATGGTTGTGAAACATCATTAGAAACTTGAACCAGCCTGATTTTTGAAGCATAGGAATGGAATCCTCATTTTCCTCAATGAATTCAGGACCTAGGGGTCATGTCTAGATATTAAACCCATCATAGAACAAGTAGTAAAATGTGGGACAAGTTGTTGGGAGAAATTCAAAGATGAAAATACACACATAGAGACAGACTTCAAACCCTCTCTCTTGATTGGAATGAAACCCTCCTAACTCGAAAATCCCGAATCACAAAAATGTGTTAATCTCAAGATCTGTCTTTACCTTCATGTGTGAAATGATTAGTGTTTATGTTAGGACAAAATTGGGAATACTTTTTCATTATTTGAAGCAGGTGGACTCAGCTAAAAAATCCCATATGGAAAACACAAACTACGAAGTGTGTTGTCACCTATATCACGCTTTAAATCGAGTACATTTTCTCTTAATGAGAGCTTCATTGTTATGATGACTGAAAATAGACATTATTTGTTCATATTGTTTTTAAAAATAAGCACCATGAATACCAAAAGCTTATGATAAATCTAGAGCATATCCCCAAGCATAGATAGAATCAACTATTCTTGAAATAAATAAATAAATCTCAAAAAATTTCATCCAAATGATCATAGAATTGTAAGTTAACACCACTAAAGATGAGAAAAATAATAATTTTATAACTTGTTAAATCATGTAGATCAGATGAGAACAAGTATGTAAACAATATGATCAAGAAATCCTAAGGAAAATTATATATGAAATTCACGAATTTCACTCCATGATCAAGATAACAATTCAAAAGAAATGATGCACATGTCTTGAAAATGATATATCATAGGAGAAATTTTGAAATCAATTCTTGAATTTCATGTTTGAATTCATGAAATTCAAAGTAATCAAAATTACAATCAATATAAACATGGATCAGAATAAAAAAACATTCAATTCTAAAAATATTGCACACATTAATGCTCAATAAAATCATAACATAAAACATATTTACAAAGAAAAATAGTGAATATTGAAAAGAATTTTCAAATAGAAAAATCGATCCAAATTTCAAATGGTCTATGAGATGCAAACTTGGGAGGTTGTTGTCTACCACAACAGTGCCCTACATAATCATTCATTTGATAATAATTACAAACAATAAAGTAATAATTGTGTATATAAAAAATATTAAAATAATACAAATGTTTACAAATATAATATAGGAAACAAAATACCACAAAGATAAAGAAAAAGACATCTTAGGTGAGAGCAAGAAACAATGACAACAAATCAATGATCAGGCTTGTGCAATTTATCATGATGTTTATGAATATGTTGAAAACATATAGGAAAATTGTTACTTTTCTTGACATGTATAAAGAGAGACACTTTCTAAGATATATAGTCACAACCAACAAAAACAACATAGTCTTATTTCTCCTTCATCATTATGTCATATTCTTTCTTTATTTCGCTTGGAGAACACAAGTGTTAAGTGGATGGGAACTTTCCCCGATCCAACATGGAGACCAGGGTTTAATTTATAAAGGGTTGACAACTGATGGATTAGGGGTTAATGCATTGGTGACGCAAGGGTTATGGGTTATGGGTTAATGGGTGTTAAGCCCTAAATAGTGGCTCATTACCCATTAATTGGGGAATATTACATTAGTAATGTTATTTTATTTATGTCGGCTATAGTCCATTAGTTGTAATTATACCTCCTAGTCTCCTATATATACCAAGGAGACATTTTCATTTGGAATCATCTTGTAATTGAACATTTATGTGGGCATAAGGAGGTTTCCCCCTCGAAGAGGCTTATAATCTGAATTTCTCTCNTTTATGTCGGCTATAGTCCATTAGTTGTAATTATACCTCCTAGTCTCCTATATATACCAAGGAGACATTTTCATTTGGAATCATCTTGTAATTGAACATTTATGTGGGCATAAGGAGGTTTCCCCCTCGAAGAGGCTTATTATCTAAATTTCTCTATTTTTCAAGGCATTGAGTACTTATTCTGAGGTTTTTCTATGCTATATTGATATTTGGTTCCTAACATATGGTATCAGAGCTCAAGGTCTTGGGGTTTCATTGCTACATCTGAGACACCTTGGAATTTTTGCTATAATTTTTTTTCTACAACGATTCAGAAGGAACGACTTGGAGTATATTTAGTAGACGGATCAAGGTACATTGGGTTAAAATTTCATCTCCTGAGGCCTTATACTTTCGGAGATACATAATTTCTAAGATAGGGTTCTAGAATCATCCTCAAATGAGCCATTGCAGAATGTTCGCTATAAACATTTTTATGTAACATTTGAGACCCTGAACACCAGATGTTATTCACAAAACTTAGTAAGGTATTTGTGGTAACAATTTCATCTTCTGGTTCATCTTATATTTGTATATAAACCCTGTGGGAGATAGGGTATCTAACTAGTCCTATTGACTAGTATCAAGCAAGTGTTTCAGGTAAAACAATCACAACTTATTTCTAGAGTATCCAAATTGAGTGAGACTAGTTGCATTGGATAGTGTACAGACCGTAGTAGTTTTGGTACAATTTTCATAATTTTATATCAATTATTTTGTGCAGGGCATGCTATACGAGTGACATCTCCTAGAAAGGAAAAAAATCAGCAAATTGTGGGGAAGTTACCTTAAATTCCACTTGGCACATCCAATTTTGATCAGACCTATGGAATTCGAAAGAAGAAATATTAGATACCTACAAAAAAAAAAAATTGTTACTCAGAAGGGCAGAAATTTTGGAGATACAATAAAAGGAAGATTGTCTAGCAGAACCACCTCAAAATCAAGGTTTAAAGTGATACTTGGCCAACATGCCACCAAAAAAGGGAACTTTTACACCAAATAAGCCTCTAGACAATCCTACTTGGACTCTTGATGAAGGTGAAGAAATGTGTAGGGACATAAATGATTTACAAAAGAAGATAGTAACAAAAGATGAACTACAAGAGATGGAAGCTAAGTT
>SNQJ01S0012143.1:263411-276325 GCA_010110895.2 Picea sitchensis
AATACTTCTTGGAACAAAGACTATCTTCAGAAGAACAAAAAAAATGGGTAACCAAGATATTGGGTTATGATTTTGAAATCGTCTATAAAAAAGGGAAGAACAATGTTGTGGCAGATGAACTCTCAATGAAGAATGGATATGTTGAGGCCTTTCTATGTGCTATATCGATCATCCAACCTGATTGGATAATAGAAGCAAGGGATGAATGTGTTATCACTCCAAGAAACTCCTTAGGGTTGTAGACTAAGGATGCTTGGTAACTTAAGAAAATAATGTGTAGGTATTCTTGGAACAATGGGATCACTCAATGATTAATGTAATAGACAACTCATCATACATTCAAATGAAACAATGCTTTTAGAAAATAATAACTAGACCAGATATTTTTAAAGGAGAGCATGAAGAACACTAATCTTGATTTCCAAATACAACTAGGTCTAGGGCTTAATGCAAGGTAGTAAGAAATCCTTCACTTCAAGTCTATGAGCTTAATAAAGAGATAACAGTCTTTAAAAGCTAAGATAAACTGAAATAAAGTACAGAAAAAGGATGCATGAACATTTCTGATATTGAAAGCAAAAGGAGACTGTAATTCTATTATTAATAAGAGTCTATACAGTAGCCCAAAATGTATTCCCAGTTTGAACCCATATCTCTTAGAAAAGATAGGCATTTATAGCCTTTTACAATTAGTTTTTTAACATCCTGAAAACTTGGATCTGTATCTAAAAATAGAAAATAAAACTAACTAAGGCAATCGATAACAAAGACTAGTTGCCAGAACTCGAACTGTCTTCTATATCAATATTTGATATATGTACTTCATCAGCTTCAGGACTTTGTTGTGTCATGGAAAGGTAAAGGCACCTGTCTTCTGTAGCTGGATTTCTTCAATTAACCATAATCGAAACTTTAGGTGACCGAATTAGCATTTGGTATTCAAAATCTCCACGAATCTTTGATACTAAGTGTTTCCTGACTAAGTGGTTGATCCTTTGATGCTCTTAAACTTCTTTAAATACTTGAAAATTGCATTGCTCTAGCTTTAGCTTTCAAAAATTTCTTTTTTTGCTTTCACCAGCTAATTCTCCTTATGATCTGTCAGTTAATTGGTGAAAGCTCTGCCTTTCACCAGCTAACTGGTTTTAAATTTACCCTTCGTGCCGGTGAAAGTTATGTCTTGGCCAAAAAGGAAACTTCCACCTCCAAAATTGTTGTTTTATCAAAAAATTAGTGTGTCTTTGATTTATCTCCTTGCATATTCACAAAAACCTAGGCTAGTACTTGTAGATCTGAGCGACTTATGCTTCTACTTCAATTTCTTAATTTTCCTCTTAAGGCGTTTTGCTAACCACCATAAAATTTTATAATCTTTGGTGATTTTCTTCTTTCTCTTTTTTTCTTTGACACTCTCACGAGCCAACTTCTCAAATGTTGCATTTGTCTTTGCGAAATTGTCAGACAGAGTTTTGTATCTTGCCTTGATTACTCTTTTTAAAACCTCTTGTTGAGCAATCACTTCCTTTAGTTGCTTAATTTTTTGTGATTTCTTTGACTTTTTTCTCTTTGATGTTTCACCTTCATTAGTGGGAGTAAAAATCTCACAGTCCTGTGCAAATTCCATGGAGTGTTCAGGGATTTTAATGGCTGGACTTTCATCTTCTTGCTCTGGCTCTACTTCTGAGTTTGTGTATGGTAGATTTAGAATATTTGTCTTCTTTACTGTAGGTTGCTCTGAAGTGGTTTCAAAATATAATTTTTTCTTTGATTTTTGAGACTTTATGCTGGAAATCCTATTTTTTGGTGGTCCTAGAAGAGTTCTCCTCTTCCTTGAGCTGCTCTGAGGAATTAATTTCTTTTTCCCAGCTCTCTTCTGCTCATTCATGGGCTGAGTTTGGGTTTCAAAGCCTTCCCAAAAAAGAAAATGTTGCAAAGTCCTTCCTCTTTGTCTTAGTTCTTCTAGAATTACCAATTTGATCAGGACAAAATGACAAAGAGTGTTTTTCATACTTAGAGGTTCAACCCTAATCTTTTTACATACTTTGGTTAGGCTTTTGTGAAAGAACAAAGGTAAATTCAGGAGAGTTTTCCCCGTGAAATGATCTAAGAGCTTGAAATGATATAGCATCAGCTTATCATTCCTACCTTCTGAGGTTATATAGAGTTGAATGCCTTTGAACAGGTCTTGTCATTCGTCCTCCAAATGAGAAACTGGTATGCTTTTCTTCCATGTGACATTTCTAAATTTTGCCTTAAGATATGCTCTGAAATTGAGATTCTTCGTTGTTGTTGTCTTAAACCAGCTCTAGCTTGATCTAGGTAAGTTGGTTGTTGTGGAAATAGTGGCTTCATCAACTATCATTTCTAAAGAACCCACACTGGCTTTGTTTCCATCATACAATTTAGCAAACTCTTTAGTTGTTGTTTGGTGGCAACCATTCTGTAACTTTTCAACATAACCCATGCAGCCTGCATCTGAGAAAGTTTTTGCACCTCTAGATGTGCTTGTAAAAAAGACAGGCTGTCTAATTCTTTCCTCAATAATGAACCGCTTTGTTTCCTTACCATTTGTAACTCGAACCCCAGACAATTTTGCAAACAATGTCACTGTATTTTGTTGATTGATCCAAGGTTTGGAACTGGTGAAAACTCTTGGTGTTTCCTTTCAAATATGAAACCATAACATATTGCATGTGAACAATGCGTGTTGAGAATATGAAGTGTCGATTTGATGTCGTCGGCTGAGTAGTACCGCTCCTTTACCTGTGATGATGAATGTGAATTCGTCATCTCCAACACCATCATTTCGTGAACCATGCATTCACAAACACGATCCGCTATGATATCTGATTTAGACGTGCATAACAGAATCCTCATCATTATTTTCTTTCACCAGCGCCTCATAATGATTATGTGACGTGTGTCGAGCGTGTCATCTTTTGATTTCTGAAATTGTCGAGGAAAAACACGTGTTCTGTGCTTTCACCAGCTAACTATCTACGGGAAAGTACTCCTTAACTGTTGAAAATCACCGCTTTCACCAGCTAATCATCAACCTTTAAACATGCGTTAGTTGTTGAAAATATTTTCATGAAATTTTATAGAAAAGACCTTTATGGATCAACTTATTTCTAAGGTATGAATTTAAAACCTAAGTTTTGATACTAGAAGAAATTAAAAACAAATGGAGAAAACTACATATAACCATGCTATCATCCGCAAAATGAAACCATAGTGACTGATTCATTTTGGGAGCTAACATTTGGCTCCAACTGGGATGGATACCTCCCTGTGAGGTCACCAAGAACCTAGTTAGACTTAGTAGCCTTTATTACAATTTGAAAATTTGAAAAATGGTTTTGCTCAGTACCATTGGGCATGGAGTTATTCAAGTGATAAAAACAAAGAAAATAGAACTGAAAATAATACATACAAGTAAAACAGGGCTTTAAGAAAAGCCTTATGAAAAATAGGTCTTTAGAAAGCACCGTTGAAAGGGCCACCTGCTACTTGCTCGCCTGCAAGATTTTGGAGAACAAAGGTATTGTTTTGTTGAACTGTTGTTATGACGAAAGTACCTACCTAGAGAGCATCAAATTTTTCATGTTTCCCCTTCTCTTGCCTTGCTGCATCCCATTTTAAGACTAGTTCCCCTGTTTTGAAAATATTTGTTTTGACCTTTTTGTCGAAAATATCCTTCATATTTTCTTGGTGTAATTCTGTCTTTTCCAGAAGCTTCTATCTATCTTGTTGCAACTCTACCAAATTATGGATTCTTCGAGTTAAATCACTTGGTTCAGAGTCAGTTTCTTGTAAAAACTTTGCAACTGGCAGTGCAAGTTGAACAGGAAATATGGCTTCAGTACCATATACCAACTTGAAGGGGGATGTGCCAATTGACTTTTTATTTGTAACCCTGTCAGCCCACAAAGAAAATTTTAGCTTGGAATCCCAGCCTCTGGTATTTTGTTCAAGCAACTTCTTTATAATTCTGACTAAACTCTTATTTGATGACTCAACTAAGCCATTTCCTTGTGGATAGTAAGCAGTGGAATGTACTAGCTGAATTCCCAGCTCTTCACATAGTTTTACCAAGTGCTTATCTTTGAATGCAACAACGTTATCAGTGACTATTCTCTTAGGGAAACCAAATCTGGTGAATATGTTTTCGTGCAGAAAATTAATGATGACAATATGATTGGCGTTCCTGGTAGGAATAGCCTCAATCCACTTTGTAAAATAATCGGTGGCAACAAGGATCCATATGTGTTGACTACTAGAAGGAAGGTGAATCTCACCTATGAAGTCCAGACCCCATTGCTGGAAGGGACTTGTGACCACTATAGGTCTGAGGGGAAGAGATTCCAGTTGTTGTTTTCCTTCAAATCTTTGGCACTTGTCACATGTTCTCACAAACTCACACACATTTGAAAATAAGAATGGCTAGTAATAACCAGATCTTAAGATTTTATGTGCGGTAGTCTTCCAATAGTGATGTCCTCCACATTCACTATTATGGAACTCAATCATGACCATAGTTTCTTCCTCTTGGTTTATGCACCTCAATAATAAACCTATTGGATTTTTCCAGAACAATAAGTTGCCATTGATGCAAAAATTCATGGCTTTGAGCTTTAAATCCCTTCCTTGTGTTTTTGTCAAATCTGAAGGGACTGATAAAGTTTGCAGAAAATGAACAATGTGACTGTACCATTTGCAATTAGCTAGGTGAGTTGAGACCTGCATTTCCTCACCTTCTTTATCCTCTGAAGACTTAACATTANGAGCTTTAAATCCCTTCCTTGTGTTTTTGTCAAATCTGAAGGGACGGATAAAGTTTGCAGAAAATGAATAATGTGACTGTACCATTTGCAATTAGCTAGGTGAGATGAGACCTTCATTTCCTCACTTCTTTTATCCTCTGAAGACTAAACATTATCTGCATTAACACTTACCAAATTTATTTCAAGCAGTTTACAATTTTCTTCTGCAAGAAGTTTGGCAAGGCCTTGACCTTTCACAAGTTTTGTCGGTTTAATTTCAACATCAAATTCAATTAAATTTGCTATCCACTTACTCCTTTTACCATCTATGTCGGGTTGTATAAGCACATCTTTAACTGAACTGGAGGGTACGTAAGTTATTACCTTGGCTTGAAGGATGTAAACTATGAAAGATTTTAATGAATTGATAAGTGCATATGCTTGTTTCTCCAATAATTCGTACTTCACCTCTGCATCCCTCAAGACTTTACTGAAGAAGGCAACCGGTTGCTCCTGATCATCGACATTTCTTTGCAAGAGTATTGTTGCAATTGTATCTTTTGAAGCAAATGAAAAGATATAAAATTCCTTGGCGAAGTCGAGGCTGATTAAAATAGGGGTTGTCGTAATGGCTTCCTTGATAGAATTGAATGAGTGTTTGGCTTCTTCAGTCCATTTTACTTCGGAGTTCTTTCTTAACATAGCAATAATATTCTTTGTGAGTTCTGCAAAGTTTGCTATAAACCTCCTGATAAAGTTTATAGTCCCAAGGAAAGACTGAATGTCCTTCTTTGATCTAGGAAGAGACAGATTTTTAATTGCTTCTACTCTTTTTGGGTCGATTTTCACCCCATCAGATAAAACAATATGTCCAAGTAATTTCCCTTCCTTAAGTGAAAAAATTGATTTTTTTGGATTAAGAGAAATTCCATACCTTCGACAGTTTAGGAATGTCTTTTTTAAGTGTTGCAAATGATGCTCATGGCTGCTCGAAAAAATAGTGATATCATCAAGATATATCAGGACAAATTTATCTTTCTCCCTAATGAAAGCAATGTCCATGGCCCTTTGGAATGTCGCTCCTGCATTCATCAATCCGAAAGGCATATTTTCGTACATAAACATACCCCATGGAGTAGTAAAGGCAATCTTTTCTTTATTGTCCAGATGGAAAACAATCTGGTTGTATCCAGAAAACCCATCAATGAAAGACATCACCTTTGATCCTGACACCTTCTGCAAAATATGTTCCATTTTGGCAGAGGGTAGTTGTCCTTCCTAGAGCACTTATTCAAATTTATGAAGTCTACGCAGAGTCTGATCTCTCCATTTTTCTTTCTGACTGGCACAATATTTGCAATCAATTCTAAATATCTGAGAGTTATGATAATGTGGGCTATCAATAGTTTCTTGATTTCCCTTTCCATTGTAGGCAACAAAAAAGGATTAAAGGATCTAAGTTTCTGTCTAAATGGTTTGGCATCTTTGTTTAAGGGTATCTTATGTTGAATTACCTTTGTGTCGAAAGTCTTCAAGTCATCATATTGCCAAGCAAAGATGTCAGCAAAATCCTTTAGCAATTCCCCATAATAAACCTTTTGTTTTTCAGTCAAATGTGAAGCTAAGTTGACATATTTAGGATCTTGTTCACTGGCTACATTATACTGCAAAACTTCTGAATCTTTTTCCCCCTTTTCCAATTTGACAACTACATCATTGTTATCAAAAATCTTTTCTAAAGGGACCAAACCTTTAGGAATTTTGTTGGTGGACAGTTGTACTATTTCATGTGCTACAATTTTTCTTCTCAATTTCATCGTCATGTTCATTCTCCTGATCAATTTGCAAATCTGCAAACTCATCTATTACTGCAAGAAATCTAGTGAGTTCAGCATCGTCTTCAAAAACCTTCCAAAATTTTACATTATCAGGGAGGGATGGCCTATACTTAACTTGAATTTCGTAATTCAATTTATGAGGCAGAGGAGGTATGAACGCATAGGCCGACATAGCTAATGAATCAGCCAATTCATTCATTGCTCTGGGTACATATGAAATTTTAAAATCTGCAAAAGTATGAATTGCCCTCAAAACTTCGTCTCTATATGCTTTTAGCCTAACATGTTTTGCTTGAAAGGACTTATTTACTTGTTGAATGATTAAATATGTGTCTCTAAATACATGTAATCTTTTAATCTCCATTTCTTTGGCTGCATTTAACCCCAGAAGTAGTGCCTCATAATCTGCAATATTGTTAGTCACTTTAAACTCAAGTTTAAAGGACAAATGAGAAGTTTTCTTAGAAGGGGAAATCAATACCACCCCTGCTCCTGTTGATTCTTTGGTACACACACCATCAAATAACATGGTCCATATATCGTCCTCTACTGCTTCTGTGGACTGAACTCTGGGCTTTCTAAGCAGCAATGCATATGGTAATGAATCATCAATTTGTAAAATACAAGATCCCATACCTGTGTCGACAGAATAGATAGGATGATTGGATGGATTTTGTTTGTCATTGATTACATATGCCATCTATGATTCCCTGTATAAAATTCTATTTACCCCTCCAAAAACAGGGATAGTAGCGTAGGAGAGATCCATTTGAAGAGTGCCACCTAGCCTCTTCATCCACGATATTGATAACAAACATCCAAATTTAGGTGGTATGTCTGCCACTACTATATCCATAACCATAGTCTTCATGGATGCTTGGGTTAAAGTTAAAGCCAAGTCCTTGATCATTCCGAGACATTTGACTTTTTGAGAGTCAAAAGAGAAAAGATCATGGTAATACTTGGTGATCTCTAGCCCAAGCTCATCCATGACCGCCTTTGGCATTAAATAGTGAGAAGCACCAGAGTCCAACAAACAGTTATGTAATGTTTTCTCATGAATATTTAGAGAGATGTAAAAGGGAGGACAACATTCATCTCTATCTTCTATCATTTTGCCCAGAGTAATGGTTGGCTTTTCATCATATATGTTGAGAATATCAGCAGAATGGGATATAGATTTGGGATCTAGAGTTTTGAGGATATCTTTTTTGAACATTTCATTTTTCATTAACTCAACCAGAGGAATGGGAATTTTAATTTTCTGTATTTCAGCCTCAAAATTGAAAGAATATGGGACTTTATCAGAGAAATTATCAGAGACTTTTACCTCATTTAAAGGAGCTTTGTGAATGCTTTGTTTTTCAACAGGGGCCTGACTTTCCAGAATTTGTTGCTTGACAGGGGCAACCGTCTTCTTGGGAGGAGCTGATGCTTTTGCTTTTGAGGGATCTGTTTGTTGATCCTTCGATGTCTGATCTTTTTTCTTAACAGAGGATGTGCTCTTTTCGGGAGAGGCTGGTGCGTTCTATTGGGCAGTATCAGACTTATATCTAAGATTATATCTATTCTTATCTTATGTCGTAAAAATGCCATCATCAACAGAATTATCCTCTGTCTGTTCAGTCATCAATGCCTCTTCATAGTCGTGTTGTGTCAGATAAGATTTCCCTGTTTATTCTCCAACACAATGAATATTATCTTCTCCATATTATTGATAATCACCTTCATCTTCATCCATCACGACATTATGAAGAGGGGCCTTTATTCTTTGATCTTCAGTAGGATTCTTTTCTCTTTGCAAAATCTGCGTCGGCTGATTATTTCTTCTGAAGTTGTTAGGATTTTGATTTGGGTTCCTACCTGCGTAATCATAAGTGCCCCTTCCCTTTAAAGGATTCTTATTTTCGATCTTGAGCTTAGATATCTCAGAGGTTAGAGACTCTAACATCTTAGCCATTTTATCTAACTTTGGGTCAACACTTGATGCAGAAGAAGCTTCATTCCTTGGCCTTCTCCTATCAAAATTTCCCTTTAGCTTTTGAGAGGCTAAAATATTTGATTCCATCTCAAGGGAAGCATCTTGCATCAGAGATAGTGTAGGTGACCTCCTTTCTCTCAACAATAAACAAAACTTTGAGTCAAAATCATCAGAATATGTGATTTTGGTAGAAGCATCTGAAGGTTTTATCTCTGCTGGTATTTTACTGTACATCCGGTTAAACCTTTTAGTGAAATCTGTAACATCCCGCTCTGGCGCACTTACCAAACTTATTCTTTGAGGACACTTGCTCGCAAGTGATCTTGATTTATATGATGATAAAACTTTTCTTTCTTTATGAGGCATTGAGTTATATGACAGGATGTTTTTACTACCTTGGTATAGACAGGTGTTGCTGACTCAGTTTCTTTGAGTGTGCAGGGTGTCGAACCTTGAGGATGCAGAGGCATCGGTGGAACTCCCTTGGACTCCGGATTGAGTCAGGGAGTGGGGTATTTGAGTGTTTCATTTACGATGATGTTGTTTTGATTTGATGTTATGCTTACGGTGATATTGTTTTGATTGATGTTATGCTATTGATTTATGATGTGACTGTTGACATGATCTGACATGGTGAAGTTGATGATGCAGATGACGCGGCTTCGTCGGACGGACTCACATATGGAGCAGAGGGGCCACACACCAGATCCGCAGGAGATTGAGGGGAGAGGTGTAATAAAGAGCCCCGCCACGTTTCAATAGCACTTCGGCCGCGGGTTCTAACCGGTGAGGTTAACGATTGCCTAGTTCGAGGGGATCCACGATGTCGTTAGGGAAGACTGCGACAATCGCTGACGTTTATTCTAAGGGGTGCGCAATAAAACAAGGGCCTTATTCCTTAGAGCCCATTTAACAAGATTCACCTGGCTGAGTGTTGACTCGAGGGGTTTTAAAGTCTACCAATCCGGCTGCCGAGTGGCACCTTTGAGCACGTGGTGCATCCTCAAGGGCAAGTCGCACAAGCAGAGAATTACTACATTTAGACGCACCCTTGGAGCACGTGGTGCTGCCCCGGCACGCCGCATTATCGGCTAATCAAGGCGCAGTGGTACCCTTGAGCACGAAAGGCCCCGAAGGGCACCGCCGCTTGAGGATGATGACAGACAAAATTCTATGACCCCGACCTTAGCACTGAGCAATTCTTAAAACGACTCTAAGTAGTTCAGTTCTGCTCAATCAAACCTAGATTAAAAACATCCCTAAGATAAAATTTAGGTTTACCCAAAGAAAAGTTCCTCCAAAAGTGAACCTAGGGCTTAAACTAACACCATTTAGGACTTAATTAAAAGTCTTCAAAAACGTAATGGGGTAAAAGTTGAGAGTTAAATTAAGAAAACCCGCATGCTAAATTATAAGGAGACTTTAAATTTTTGTAAAGTGAAGGGAGTATTAAAAACTAGGATTTAAATAATTAAATAATTAATAAAATAAAATGGTTGTATATATATATATAAAATAAAAAAAAAAAAAAAAAAAAAAAAAAAAAAAAAAAAATAACAATAAAAAATGGAGAGAGAGAAGGAAAATAAAAAATGAAAATAAAATAAGGAAACTTGACAAGGAAACAAAAAAATTAAAAGTAGAAGACATAGGAAAAAGCAAAAGGGGAATCAAGATTTAAGTAACTACTAAAATTCAAGCATCATTTTAGGAAAGTGAATAAAAGCTTGAGGATAGGAACCCTAGAGATTTCCATGATTTATTTGGGGTGAGGAATTTTTAGATTTTTAATTAATAAACGTAAATTAATTATTGGAGAACCCTAGGGATTGTTTAATAATTCTGGACTTTAATTGAGATTGTTCAAGAGGATTTCCATTACAGTTCACTGAATTACTAATTAAGAAAGTAGGTGACCTGCATTTGGCTATAAAAGAAAGGAAAGGAAGGAAAAAGGTTGGTTAGCTTAACGCTACGCCAATCAGGTTGGACGGATTTTCTTGTGAGGAGTTGGGTGTAAGATCAACTTTGTTGAAGTGGTGGTAGCTCAGCCGTTGAGGTGAGTTGAGACGCTAGTGTTATATTCTGTTTCTTGTGTGGCCCCTCTACGGCTCGAGGGGCTAAGGGGAAATAAGATTACCCCTAGCATTGACTAGGAGCTACCGGTGAAGTCTCATCAGTCAAAAAGAGGGAGCGACATAGAGTGCGTGGACATCATTCGAGGCATGCGATAAGGCAACGATATGATTTTTAATTTGGTAGAATAGAAGGCACTAAACTAATGTAGATCCAACTATTATTGGAAGGGTGAATGGTATTGAATTTTATTATATTGCTGCAATTGTCGTTTTCCTCGATGACACGATAGATCTTAAAAAAAAAAAATCTTGTGGAACCTCATGATTTTGTTGCATTGGTTGCTGCGCGATGACTTTTATTAACAACTATGTAGTTAACCCTTTCCAGCATTTGTCCACTGACTATGGTTGTAATCCTTGCGCCTTGGTTAAAACTTCTCTGCACGTTTGTTATAAAATTCCTGTTTAACGATCTTGCATTGGTTTGTTATTACCTGTCGGTCCCCTTTTTTCCCTTGCTGAACCCGATTTACACCAGTGAAATTTCGCTTTTCCTCCTTAAAGATTTTTGCTACCAAGTCCGTTGAAACCATTGGGTAATGTATAGCGATATTTTTTGGGTGGCCAACTGGGATTGTACGGTGAGGCATTCCTTGATCCATTCCAGGGCGGATTTAATGGCTATGTGTGTTCGGTGTCATCGGGTTTAATAATCGTGTGGCCTTCTGACCATTGTTGGGAATGGTCTAATTCAGGGTTGCACAACAGCCTCCCACGCGCAAGCGCATCTTCAGCGCAGAATGGATTTCGCTGTTTGGGTGTCGACGGTTTACTAAGAGTTCGCGGCGGGCATTGATGACATGCGATGTATCCTCGGAACGGGTCGAGATATTCTACCACCCGCCAACGACAGATGCTCTACCCAGAGGGTTTCGTAGGCGCTGATTGATGCTTTAATATTTTTATCCTTCTCGAACCTTATCAGCATCATTGCTATCGGAGCCAGATTCTGCTTCCTCCTTTTGTAGGGAGTGAAAGTCCCCAAAAGAAAACGTTACCGTGCCTTCCTGGTTTGGTGACACTCGGCACGTTTTGTTTCCCAAAGACGACATTTTCAATTTTTTTTATGGTAATGAATTCTTTACGTAGAATGGTAATGAATTTGCCCAAGAAACCAACATACTATGCCTTTTACCCGTTACAGTTATCGACAAAGTGGAGACTTAAACGCTAGTCTCCAAAGAACAACCACCTCACCATGCCGCTTAAGAAAAAGCTCTATGGAGAGACAGACGTTGTTCCAAAAAAAAAAACATAACAGTTTTAATACCTTAATTAGAAAGGAGAAACCCTTCCTTTAACTTTTAGTTACTGATTATTTTATTGGCCTTTTACAACTCGGTTTATGTCAGTTCGATTTTTGTCTTCAACCAAATGTCAGCTAATAAGGGTATTTTGCCCCTTTTTTTTAAGGACGAGGCGGTACTGTTTTCCCGCTGTAGGTTACCTCAAATTAAGGTGGCAATGCCATATTCTACTTGTCAGTTAAAGGCTACATTAATTACAAACATTCCTAAATTTATAATCGATTGCCTTAAATTTATGATGTAAGATCCATCTTAGATAAGGACCCTCTTAAAGCGTGATATTCCTTATGGTCAATAAAATTAGGTTGTTAGATACGACCCTTTTAATTATGATGCATATCCAGATTTTCATTCGCTGTTATCTCCCTATTTAGCACATGAATTAATGGTTCACTTTATTGTGAGATATCTTGATTATATGGTTAAAATTGTTTTATGGCATTGAAGAGGCATTATAATTATAATGATTTAAGCGTGTGCCCCTTTTCTTTTTATAATATATAAAAATGAAATAGGACATACTAGAGTCATAATGATGATTAGGTGTAACTACTCTTTATATATTATATTAATGAAAATATAGATATACATAGAGGTACTATATATATATCAAATTTCCCCCATAACACTCAAGCAAGATTAGTATTATTCTAAGGCATGATGGGTAAATGGTTATACTAGAATTTAATGCACTTTTGGTATGGTTATGCATGATTAATTTAATATGCATGGTAAGGTTAGTAGGGTGTTGTTATGAATCTCGGAATTATTTTAGGTATTGATTTATTTGGTATCGTCATGTATATTCAATTATTGGTGTTAGTATGCACACTTATATGCACAATGGGCATTGGAATTGCTATGCACATGGGTAAATGTTAGGCATC
>SNQJ01S0012144.1:26435-83491 GCA_010110895.2 Picea sitchensis
TGTAGCCAGAGGCTTCACTCAGAAAGAAGGAATCGACTACGAAGAGACTTTTTCCCCTGTAACCAGGTATATGTCCATTCAAGCTATTATTTCTTTATCTCTCGTTCTTGGTTGGAAGCTACATCAGATGGATGTAAAAACAACAATCTTGAATGGAAATATTGAACAGGAGGTCTTTGTGGAACAACCAGATGGTTTTGTACTGCATAAAAAACGCACTCATGTATGCAAGCTAAGGAAGGCCTTGTATGGTCTTAGGAAGGCTCCCATAGATTGTTATGAAAGGATTGATGTCTTTCTTAAAACCCTAGTATTTCAGAAAAGTGATGTTGATGCTAATATGTACTTCAGGGTAAGAGGTAACCAACCTGTTATAATAATCCTGTATGTTGATGATCTCTTTCTAGTAGGAGATGAAGTGCTAATATCATGGTGTAAGAGGGAGATAACCTCAGAATTTGAGATGAAATACTTAGGCTTGATGAACTGGTTAAGGATCAAGACTCATTGGGCATGGGGTTCATGACATACAATGGGTTTTTGTGTCTCATGCATGGGTGCCTTTGTAGAGGGTGTGTGGAACCTTTGTTTGCAATGGAATTTTTCCAAGCCCATTTTATTATCATTCATTGTTTATTTCATGTTTAAAAATATGATTTTAAGTCCATGGTCCTGGCATGGTGTCGAGATAGTGAGAGTGTCACTCACAAATACCTTGTGGAAATGAAAAGGTTGGTGCGTGATGAGACCATGTTTCTCTCAATGATGTAATTGAGAGCCATTACCTTGGCTTGGTGACAAGATGATGGTAATGTCATAACACTAGATACCCATGATCATGATAGGTCAGCTCATGATGAGACCTCCTATCTTCCAACTAGCCTCCTAAGTATTCTATCATTATTCTTGTGGGTCCCCCTTTTCTTATAGATAAGTGTTTCATTTTTTTCCTTGGGGAACCCTGGGAGAAGCATATGGAAGGTATATATAAATAATATTATATATATTTTAGCCAACATCAATCCCTCTAGGGCTTCAACCCCTTCTTCCCATAGAATTAGGGACAAACCCTTCTTGGGTCAATACACCCTAAAATCCCAAGAGATAATGAAATAGGGGGGGATTTAATGATGGAAAGTGGCAAGTATGGTAGGGAATGGTACGATGGATCTTCAAGGGAGTTCCTATTAGAAAACCCATCTAGAGAAAAGACCACTTGCTAGGGCACAATGTTAACTACCAAGGTGAAACAAGGGAAAAGACATAATTTCCAAGCATATGTCATGAAATATAAAGAAATATAAGATACAAAATACTCAAATGCATCAAATATTGAAATGACACTCACCGTAATACATAAATTGTACCTCATGGAGCAAGGCCCATTTCCTTCTGGAAGCCAACGGGTGCAGTGGATTCCATCGTGAAAATATTGACTTGTGTGGTGGTGAGAAGGGTCTCCATCTGTGCAAGTGGACATCATTGGTCATGTAGTCTCTCGCCACTCCATATGTGCAACATGAGGTACTCGAGACAGGATCTCCTTATTTATCCCACAAAATTGTGATAACAAATTGTAACACCTTTTTTCCTCCCTTGACCAGGGATAATTTTAAGGATGGGAATTTATTTTGAAATGTAGAAACCTTGACGAATCTTACTGATTCTTTATATCTCAACTATAAATGTTTGGCGATATGTTTGTTAAAATATTCAAATTTATAAGGATTTTATATAGTTTTTATAAAATTTTGGTTGATTTTTAAGGTAAAATAATTTTGTCCTATAGAATTTGTCTGAATAATTTTTAGAATGGTGAATCTTTTTTTGGGAAAAAGCCTTGAAAATTATCCCTTGAGAGAAATTTAGCCCCTAAAATTTTCCCTTCCCCTGACCATGATCAAGAGCTTGAGATCCATCATAGTGCGTAAAACATCATATAGGTGTTCATACCTCGCTTGGAGGCCAAATATAACTTTTGGAGGCACTAGGTGTTGCTTCAAGGCCATTTTCATGGCCTAGAGCCATAAAATATCCATTCAGAGATTAATAACCTTAATTTCCTTCCTTTAACACGGTCAAGACCCTAAGACCATCCTTGGTGCACAAAACCTGATAATGGCATTGAATGCCAAAGATCCGTTGTAAGGTATGAGATGTATGATGTGAAGTGGGGATTGCATTTGTTATGAAAAGTATCATCATATAGCAAAATATAGAGAAAAAGAACACCAAAAATGATATGTTTATTTATATAAATCCAAGTTCACTTGAATATTTGAGGGGGAAACCTCAAGCAAAGAAGAACACAATTACAAAATAATTCTGAAGAGAAAATGTTCCCATGCTTTCTACTCCTATTTATATTATTTCTCTATTCTAGATAACATTATAGAGGAAAATCTATCTAGAATATGAAACTTTTATTAAGTCTTACTACATTAGACATGTTCACATTATTACATGGGCCTTACTTACTAATTTCATCCTTTATTACATAGAAAACATATTTTTCTACCTTCATGAGCGGTTAGGGGTTAGGGAGGTTAGGTTCCTAACATTTTATCGCCCTTGAAAACAACCTTGTTATGAAGGATTCAGATGGGGAAATTTTTGGAGAATAGTAGTCGACTCCCATGTGGCATCTTTTTTAATGTTTATAGCATCGGACAAATATTTCTATACAATTTTAACTATCTTGATGTGTGGAATTCTTTCAAATCCTTCTACATTGAGAATTTACTTTGATTAAAGGAATTATTAAAGTAAAGCGCTTTTATTAGTGAGTTGATTTTTATTTAAAGAAATTCTTTAATTAACATTAGTGAATTAAATAATAATTGTTGATATGAAGTGAGGTGAGAAGTAATATCAACCATCAATCACTTCTAATATTAAGGTTAGATCATAACTCAATCTTATAAAAGTAAGGATAGGGTGAGGGAGAAAGATACTTGTGTGTTGATAAACAAGAGAGAGAAAAGAAGGAATTTTGGTTAGAGGGTTGGATAAGGAAGGAATATGAGTCAAGTATATGTTGGATAGGAATATTCTTACTTATCTACATAGTTATTTCTATTCGGTTATGATTTGGTATTGTTGAATTGTATTAAGCTAGAATCAAAGTGTTGAAGAAAATAAAAGAATTAATCCGCATAAGAAATCAAGCTCATAATTTAACATCTTTATCTTCAGATATTGTTCACGTTGAGTATTTGGTTTTTTATGTGTGCAGATACATTTTTAGGAAGCTTACATCCCCTTCAGGTATATGTTCGACACTGGCATCTAATTACTCACTCTATAAACAATTTCATATCCTAGTCACACCCTCTGACATTTTCCTTTAGGGTCCCTACATTCGGCTCTATAGTATCTTTACCTCTGCCAGATTTTGGTACTATCAACCGATAACGCTCTCCCCCACATGAGTTGTCCCATTCATAGTTCCCCTTGGAAACTTGACACTCATGTTGATTTCATCCCCTAGGATTGGGATTCTCGACAGTATTTTTCACTTCCAAGAATGAACCCCATACTTCTTCCTATCATATTTCTAACCTTTCCAATGGACTCCGTGGGTCGTATCATCCTACACTTGGTACTATTGATTTCACCCCCATAGTTCCATTATCCCTTTATTTCATCCACGATTAGTTTTCCCATCTGTAGATTGTCCTCCATCCATTTACCTAATACATAAACCCACCCATGCGGCCCCCACCCTCCACCAGTTCTCTTTCACAAACTTTTTCTCTAACATTCCAAGCCATCTTTCACTAGGGGACCCATTTCTCTATCTATATACTCAATCCAAATTATTCTTTATTTCTTTGGTAATTGTATAAAGCCCTTGTTTCCAACATATACATAGTTTTTTTAGTCGTCATCCTCGATGGCCTTCTTTTACCTGGAAAAGAAATTGATGTCGCCCTTTGTTGGGGCCTCCACCCTTTTTTCATACCGACATCCTTAACAAACCCCAAATATCCCAAATCCATGTACCGACAATCTCTGAGTTTTCCCACTTTGTTAGCCTCCGGTATAGTTTAACCCCTTTTCTGGTCATCCCCTTAACACTAGATCCTTTTTAACGGTTGTTTCCAATCATCCCTCAACACCCCAACCAAGGGAAGTCTTTAGTATCATAGCATATTGACTTCATCCATGTTACCCATCAGTAGCTCACATCATCTATTAATCAGTGTATTTCAAGAAGCCCATTGCTTCTTGACGTCGCGTTTCCCTTCCTGTCGACATAAACACAGTTTCGAGAAGGGAAACAATATCTTGACTCTCATTACCTTTTCAATGAGGAGTCTCATATGACAAAGAGATACTTATCATCGCTTTCTGATTTTGTTGACCCCCATAACATTCAGCTTCAAAAAAACATCATGTTAAGGTGGGTATTACTATGCGACTGTTGAATCTTTCCATACCAACTGAATACCTATGAATCTGGTAGGCCATAAATGCCTACGAGTCATCGACACTTCTTACCGTCATCCATACTTGATTCAGATCCAGTTAACCATTCATGACCATCATCTGTCATTATCAACCTCCCCCGAGGGCACTGCAACTATCTACATCATCATACCTATTTAGTTACAGTCCCACATTTTGGTTTGATGACACGAGCATGGGGCATGCCCACCTCGTTTGTATACATATTTTATTTTTTCTTCCTAAAGAAAGGTTTGGTGCCCACAATTTTCCTTCTCCCTCCGACGAATCTCTCTTGCAGTCCCTCTGTTTGCTCTTCCACACAATGGCACCATGAACAAAATAAACATTGATGTATTTTGGCTATATGTATGCTCCTAACCTCACACATCAGGGGGCATCTGTTATCATTGAAAAATCTCCTGCATCATTGCGCACAATGGTTGAAGAAAGACATCAATTCCAGCAGCAATTAGTACACCTATAGTACAAAAATCGATAAAAAAGGCATAAAATTATACACTTGGTTCAAAAATTAAAGTACGCAAATTCACCAAAGGAAGCGTGCGCATTGTGCGCATAATTCATGGGCCAACACAACCCTAATCGCACATTGTGATTAGAACGCGTAAGATGTGTGACTGTCTACGAGCAAAGCCACACAGTTCTCATGAATAATGCATTTATGAATCTTTTCATCCTCTCAAACATTTATAGTCTGACCCCCAACATGATTTGACACTACGATCTGAGCGAAATATAGCTTGGAGGTTGGTCAATGGCTATGAAATGCCCTAAAAGGCCCCTTGTTCACACTATGAACCAATTGTATCTTGCCATGAATGTAAACTATAAATATGGGCCATAGGTGTGCTATAAAAATAAGAACTTCAAGGTGTTTTTATGCTATAAGAATTCTTCTTGGAGAATCCTCTTTTCTCTTTGAATCATTCAAGCACTATAGCAAGGGCCATTCCACTCACCTCTTGAGAGGATTGCAATTCTATTTCTTCACAATTGTTACTTTCTGTTGCATGAAGAGAATAGATCTCTATTAGGGAACTCAAGAGACCTCCAAATGAGGAAGAGGGGATTCATAAGTCCTTTCCTTTCTCTACAGTGCTAGCCTATCAATATATTGATCCATTGGTAGCTATATGATTGTCATTTTTTGTTTTTTATGGTTCTAGTTATTGCAAGCTTCTCTAAAATTTATTTCCTTGTTTCATGTGTATTTTGTTATCTAATAAAATCACAAACCTCTGTCTTTTTTATCTTACCTAACTAGGAAAGTAAGTTTTTTTTTTTTTCTCCCCCTTGTGTCAAAAACAACACAACAGATAGCACAATGTAAAAAACCTTACCAATTCAAGAAAAAAAAGCTAAGGAAAACCACCACAATAGAAAATAAGATCCTTCCAAGTCTAGCACATCACTTCCATCAACAAATAACCAATAAGATATCCATAAACACGAGAACAAGAGAGAGAACTAGCCAAAGATAGCAAAAATTTCAGTCCAATCCTTCTCCAAATGGGAGAGTTATGATATAAAATGAGATCTTGTGATCTCTATTTATACAAAATGTCACTAACATAGTTTTTCCACATAATATTAGGGTAAACCACAAGACTAGAGGTCAACAACCCTAATCTTGCCACTTTACAAAAATAATATTAAACAATTCACTTTAAATTCTACTTTTTGCACAAATGAAAACCCTAAGAATGACATCACCCCTTTAGGAGGGATGTTTTGGCACTTTTAGGCAAACACCGAGTTTGATATGGTAGGGTTGGGACTCCAAAGGACATGTGTCTCCAATCCAACCTTATTATTCATGATCCAATGATTTCTTCCTTCAAAACATCCCATCTGTATCCATCACCACCTCAAACCCCTCAAGCATGATGTCAACCCTAGAAAATATGTCATTTTGTCTCTTCTGGGAAAAACGTTTGGCATGTGAGGGCTAGGTAATCTTTGTCAAATCATCTTCTAGGCCTCCAAAGGTAAATATTTCTCATCCTATATGTGGGCCCTTGGAATCCAACCTTTGGGATTTAAGCCCCATGGAAGCCAAAGCTAGGATTGTTCCTCAAAAAATGTCCACCAACTAGGTCCTGCAAAGACAAATAAGCACAACCTCCATGGATATCAAGTAAAAATATCATGATTATTAAATCAAATCAATAAATGACCCGCCTAAGTATGTGCATCAAAGATTACCCTATCAAACAACTAAGTGCTCAAAGACATTATGTGACTTTCCAATCTTGGATGTGGGAGGGTTGACGAGATGTCCTATTGGGTAGATATTTCCTAGGTCAAGGAGTGTTTCCCAAGTGATCCATTTATAATCCATGTAAACTGGATGAAGTGATTAAGGATCAAGACTCATTTGGCATGGGGTTCATGACATACAAGGGGTTGCAGTGTCTCATGCATGGGTGCCTTTGTAGGGGGTGTGTGGCACCTTTGTTTGCTATGCACTTTTTCCAAGCCCATGTTATTGTCATTCGTTGTTTATTTCATGTTTTAAAATATTATTTGAAGGCCATTGTCTTGGCGTGGTGTCTAGATAGCGAGAGTTTCACTCACAAATACCTTGTGTAAATGAAAAGGTTGGCTCATGATGAGACCCCGTTTCTCTCAACAATGCAATTGAGAGCCATTACCTTGTCTTGGTGACAAGATGATGGTAATTCCATAACACTAGATACCCATGATCATGATAGGTCGGCTCATCATGAGACCTCCTATATTCAAACTAACCTCCTAATCATTCTATCATTATTCTTGTGGTTCCCCCTTTTCTTATAGATAAGTGTTTCATTGTTTTCTTTAGGGAACTCTGGGAGAAAATTCTGGAAGGTATATATAAATAAGATTATATATTTTATAGAAAACATCAATCCCTGTAGGGCTTTAGCCTCTTCTTCCCATAGAATTAGGGACAAACCCTTCTTGGGTCAACACACCCTAAAATCCCAAGAGATAAGGAAATATGGGGGGATTTAATGATGGAAAGTGGTAAGTATGGAAGGGAATGGTATGATGGATCTTCAAGGGAGTTCATAGTAGCAAACCCATCTTGAGGAAAGACCACTTGCTAGGGCATAATGTCAACCACCAAGGTGAAACAAGGGAAAATACATAGTTTCCAAGAATATGTAATGAAATCTAAAGCAATCTAAGATACAAAATACTCAAATGAATCAAATATTGAAATTACCCTCACCGTAATACATAAATTGTACCTCATGGAGCAAGGCCCATTTCCTTCCGGAAGCCAGAAGGTGCGGTGGATGCCATCCTGAAAATCCTGATTTGTGTGGTGGTGAGAAGGGTCACCATCTATGCAAGTGGACATTGTTGGTCATGTAGTCTCTCGCCACTCCATATCTACAACATGAGGGACTCGAGACAATATCTCCTTATTTATCCTACAAAACAGGGATAACAAGTTGTAACACCTTTTTCCTCCCTTGACCAGGGATAATTTTAAGGATGGGAATTTATTTTGAACTGTAGAAACCTTGACAAATCTTACTGGTCCTTTATATCTCAACTATAAATTTTTGGCGATATTTTTGTTAAAATATTCAAATTTCTAAGGATTTTATATAGTCTTTATAAACGTTTGGTTGATTTTTAAGGTAAAATAATTTTGTCCTATAGAATGTGGGTGAATAATTTTTAGAATGGTGAATCTTTTTTTGGTAAAAAACATGGAAAATTATCCCATTGGAAAAATTTAGCCCCTAAACGTTTCCCTTCCCTTAACTATAATCAAGAGCTTGAGATCCATCATAGTGCGTAAAACATCATATAGGTGTTCATACCTCGCTTGGAGGCCAAAGATACCTTTTGGAGGCACTAGGTGTTTCTTCAAGGCCATTTTCATGGCCTAGAGCCATAAAATGTCCATTCAGAGATTAATAACCTTAATTTCCTTCCTTTAACATGGTCAATAACCTAAGACCAACCTTGGTGCACAAAACCTCATAATGGAATTGAATGCCAAAGATCCCTTGTAAGGTACGAGATGTATTATGAGAAGCAGGGACTGAATTTGTTACTAAAAGTATCATCATATAGCAAACTATAGAGAACAAGAACACCTAAAATGATATGTTTATTTATATAAATCCAAGTTCACTTGAATATTTGAGGGGGAAACCTCAAGCAAAGAAGAACACAATTACAACATAATTCTCAAGAGAAAATGTTCCCATGCTTTCTACTCCTATTTATATTATTTCTCTATTCTAGGGAACATTCTAGAGGAAAATTTATCTAGAATCTGAGACTTTTATTAAGTCTTCTTACATTAGACATGTTCACATTATTACATGGACCATATTTACTAACTTCATCCTTTATTACATAGAAAACATGGTTATGGGTTAGGGAGGTTAGGTTCCTAACATTCTATCCCCCTTGAAAACAACCTTGTTCTGAAGGCTTCAGATGGGGAAATTGTTGCAGAATAGTAGTCGTCTCCCATGTGGCATCTTTGTTAATGTGTATAGCATCAAACAAATATCTCTATACAATTTTAACTATATTGATGTGTGGAAGTCATCCAAAGCCTTATACATTGAGAATTTACTTTGATTAAAGGAATTATTAAAGTAAAGTTCTTTTATTAGTGAGTTGATTTTTATTTAGAGAATTTCTTTAATTAACATTAGTGAATTAAATAATAATTGTTTATATGAAGTGAGGTGAGAAGTAATCTCAACCATCAATCACTTTGAATATTGAGGTTAGATCATAACTCAATATTATAAAAGTAAGGATAGGTTGAAGGAGAAAGATACTTGTGTGTTGATAAACAAGAGAGAGAAAAGAAGGAATTTGGGTTAGAGGGATGGATAAGGAAGGAATACGAGTCAAGTATATGTTGGATAGGAATATGATTACTTATCTACGTAATTATTTCTAATAAATTATGATTTGGTATAAATGAAGTGTATTAAGCTGGAATCAAAGTGTTGAAGAAAATAAAAGAATTAATCCGCATAAGAAATCAAGCTCATAATTTAACATCTTTATCATCAGATATTGTTCACGTCGGGTATTTGGTTTTTTATGTGTGCAGATACTTTTTCAGCAAGCTTACATCCCCTTCGGGTATATGTTTAACACTGGCATGTAATTATTCACTCTATAATTAATTGCCTATCCCAGTCACACCCTCTGACATTAGGCTTTAGGGTCCGTACATTCATCTCTGCAGTATCTTTACCTCTACCACATTTTGGTATTGTCATCTGATAGCACTCTCCCCGACATGAGTTGTACCATTTATATTTCCCCTTGGAAACTTGACACTTATGTTGATTTTATCCCCTAGGATTGGGATAAACAAGAGAGAAAAAATGACTTTTGGTTAGAGGGTTGGATAAAGGTAGTTATATGAGTCAAGTATATGTTGGATAGGTGGATAAGGACTTCAATCTAGAGATCAGTTCAAGGAGAATATAGAACATAGATAGTCACAAGTGGGTTTCAGCATATTGGAGCCGCATCAGCAAGGTCGCATCACAGGGAGTAACATACATTCGTTGAATGTATGTATGCATGTTTTAGTGGATACATGTGTGTGTATGTGGTTTTTATTAAGGAAAGGCACACATGAAATACCGAGGTCGTAAAGAAGATAAAGAGTTGCTAGGGCTTGTAGGTACTATCTAAATAGTTTTTTGTATTTCTCCTTTGGCCATTATCCTAGGTACATGAGCCTTTGTAAGCTTTTAAATTATTAGAATGATAAGCTTAGTTAATGGGTAGAATATCTTTGTGTATTATGGTTGAGATTTTGGTTTCCAATATTTCTTTCGCTATCCTTATTTGAGTAGAATATTGAAGAAGTATATGTTGTTTTGTGAGCTACTAATTTGACTTATAACAAGGAAATCACCAGATAATAAGATACCTAGGTGTGAGAGTAATATATTTCAACATGATATCATAAAAGTCAATCTGAGAGGAAGATAGATCTCATATCCATAATAGTTTATAGTATATCTTCAAGGATATCTTTGTAGATCCATAGCCAATAGTTAGAAATCAAGGGTCAAATTTTAGGGAAACAACAATACTAAGGAAGAACTAGGGTTTTATAGTTGTATGGAGTTGTATACAAGTTGCAGAAGGAATAGTCACATACATACATGGGTTTCTTTGGAGACAGTCATGTATGTGTGGGTTGTAGTGATCACATGTGCGTACATACATGGGTTTCAATAAGGAAAGTCGCATACATATGTGGGTTTCAGTGGTGACATGCGTGTACAGTGTCATACAACTTAGTACATGGGAATTTTCAACAACATGTTATTTCCAAAGTCATTTATGAGCTCTGAGGGATGGAATTGATAATTATGAGAGTTTAAGACATAATGGATTGAGCATCCAAGTTCCTATATTGGCAATAAGAATGGATTGTGGCCTTGAAAGAGTTGACCTTTGGGAGTTAGTGGACAAAGAGGTTGTTCCACTGACAAATCTGTTAACTTTGGTAGCTCACGGGAGGAAGGAAATGAAATCTTAGAGGTTTATCTTGGATTTAGTGAAGGATCATATTATTCCTCACCTATCTAAGAAGAATATGAATAAATAGTTGTCTTATTCCTTTGTAGGTTTATTCTAGAGAAATAACATGAATAAGAAGATGGTATTAAGAAATAAACTCAAATATGTGCAAAAGTCTAGATCTGAAAATGTTACCTTTTATTTTGTCATGATAAATTAGGTACTTGATCAACTTGTAGCCATAGGGGATAAAATGGATGATGTAGAGATAATTTATGTGGCATTAAATGGTCTTCCTGATTCTTGGGTACCATCTGTCAAGGTAGTTTGCTGTCGGGAAAAACTCTGAGATTGGAAGAGGATTTAGGATGATTGCATGTTAGAAGAGACTCAGGAGGATTCTAAAGCATGAGATAAGGGAGATGAAGAGGAGGACAACTTATTGCTTGAACGTAAGACATGGAAATGGTTCCAAGGGTAATAGTTAGGAGTCAACATCACATCTAGGTAAGAAGGACTTGATTAAAATCAAGTGCTTTATGTGCCACAAGTATGGGCACTATTATGATCCAAGGGGAGCATATATAGGGATAAATTTATATGATATGACCCCAAGTGGGAGAATATATGGGTTTAAATGTACATGTAATGTGTAAATGTATATGTACTAGGGTGATCCATATAGTAAAGGGGCCTCGTATGTAGGTGTGAATAAATATATATAGAGATCATGTATTCATTATTGTAGACATTTGAATGGTGATGTATGAATGTCATTGGTTATGTGGAAAATGTTCTCCTATTAGTTAAGGAATTATTGTGTAAATTATCGATATTGGAGTTGTGCTCTAGGCTCACATTTTGTACATGGTGTGTACCTATGTTATGTTATGATAATTTAATAATTTGGATGATTACATTTGGTATCAGAGCATCGATCCTAGGGTTTTGCCTCCTCAAGAAAGTCATCTTGGAATTTTTTGTATAATTTTTTTTGGAGCCACTTCAGAAATATAAACTTGGAGGATGGTTTGAAGACATATCATGGAACATGTAATAAAAGTTTCAGCTTCTGCTTCGTTGCACTTTCGAAGATACACCCTATGCAAGATATGGTTTTTAACTAGTCCTGTAACTAGTCTCAAACAAGTGTTCCGAGTAAAATAATCATAACATCTTCATAGATGATCTAAATTCCATGAGACCAATTGAATTGGAAATCGTACAGTTTATTTTATTTTTTGTGTGATTTCTAGAATAAAATATCAAGTATTGGGCGCATGGCATGTTGTACAAATTCACTTTCTAGGAAAGGCCAAAAATCAAAAAGGTTTGAGAAAGTTACCATAGCTTCCATTTGTCACACCTAATTTTGTTTAGACCTATGTAATTTTAGAGAAGATACTTCAGAGTATTATAGGTCAAAAGTTTGGACTCATTGGGGAAAAAATTCAAAAATACGTCAGAAGGAAAGTCAGCCATAACGACATGCTTCAAATCATGGTTTTAAAGGTATGTTCATTTAAAAGTATGATAACTTTTGTTTTTCCCTTTGGAGAAAGCAATTTGCATGATATTCAATTGAAACATTAATGAATTAAACGTTGAGGGTCAATGATGCAGATAAACTAAGGGACAAAACCTAGGACTCACACGGTCTAAGGAAGAAGCTTATGTTGTACAGTTGATGCCTTTTTGAAGAGTTTTTTTTTTTTAACTCATTGCATCATTTTTTGGAATATGTGTGTTTTTGTGCGTGCTTTTGGAGGCGATTTGTTTTTGTGCGGCCTTTAGCAGGAGATTACTTGTAGGAATTCTCTTTTCCAAGGAAAGAATGTGAAAATTTTGAATATTAGGACTTGTCCAAACAAAATAGTAAACTAATATTCAAGATTTAACATTTTTCAGGGAACAATAGTAAAGTTCTAAAAATTAGTACATCTTTAGCCCTAGGCGTTGAGAAATTTAAAGGTTTGAGATTCTGACATCTTAAGACAAGGAATTTTAATGACCTGGTTGTGTTTTGAGCTGAGCAAGAAATTCTTAAAATTTTCTCTTCTTTGAGATATTATTTCTAAAATTTTAAGACACTTGGACTTGTTTGAGGCGAGGTTGTTTCAATCCACTAAGGTATGCATTTTTTTGAATGAGAATTTTTTATGCCTTGGAGATTCAGAGGTTTGTCCTTGTTTTTGTTAAGGTTTCCTACATTTTTACCCTATGTACGGTGTGTTTGTTGTGTTCGATCATAGGCATGCTATATTTGGACATTTTGTCTCATTTTATGGAAGGATTATATTATTTTGACAAGGTGTTGTCTTTTCTTTTCTGTATTTTTCTTCCTTTGTTTTTATTGTTTGTTTTTATATTTCCCACACCTTATAATAATTATATTTTTATGTATTTTTCTTTCTTCGTTTTTATTGTTTGTTGTTATGTTTCCCACACCTTATACTAATTATATTTTTAAGTATTTTATTTTACTCCGGATGTGGAGGGATTTGGTAAAAACTATGATCCTTTAAAGAAACATACATAAAACGTTGAAATCCTAGCAGTGTATATGTGTTGTATAGAAAACATATGAAAATATTCTATAAAACTATAAGAAGTTGAAATTAATCTTCTTTTGAAAATTCGTATATATTTGTAGGATATGTAAAAATATTTTCCAGTTGTAAATATAAACCAAACTATGATCCTATCCATGGATGTTTTCAAGTACTTTTATTGAGCATACTTACAATTATGTTTAAACATACACTTTTTCTTTTGATTATATCTTATACCTATTGTGAGGAAACTTGAGGAATTTCAAAGGTTAGGTTTGATCGTGTAGCCTTTTGTTCGTGTATGTGCTCCAGGAAACAAGAACTGGACTTTGCGTAGTCTATTTAAGATCGTTTCCATTTTCCCATACTGTTGGCTTGTTTTTTTTTAAATTGCCTCTTATTCAAGTGCTTTTCTCAATTACAGAGTCCTGGTTTATTGAAAATAGTAGAGATATTTACATCCCTGTCTATATTTTCCCTCATAAATTTTTGGGAAGGATATTCATATGAAACATTCTTATTTGCATTCGAGGAAAGAAAACTTGAATGAATATCCTATTTGCCTGGAGGTATACTTTGGTCACTTGCAACTTACTTTCTTTGTTCGTTTTTTGTCGAAGTAAACAAATTTATATGATGTCGGTTTCCTGCTTGTTCATAAAAATTTTCTACATTATCGACTGCATTTTTTTTCCAACTATAAATAGCTACAACTATACATAAAAGTGAAAATTATAAAATTCATACATTACAAAGATCCAACTAGTAACTTGGAGTTTGACATCTTCGTTCAAATGGAGTTGAATGTTATTGAGATAGATTTCCTTAGTATATTATATGCGTATGTAGAATGGTTTTGGTCTTGCCATACTTTATATATGAATTGACTTGAATTTAAAAAAATACCTAAGGTAATATAAGAAACTAAAGACAAAATAATTCAAAAGGCCTTATAAATGGGAAACAATGGATCCAAGTAAACTAAGAAAAGATATGGGGACAATTAAGGATTAGACAATCATTGGGCTACAAAAAATGTAAAACACTAGATCTCTAGACCTACAAGTTGCAATTGTGAAGGCCACCAGTCATGATGAAGTTCCAGTCGATGAAAAATATCTACAAGAAATTTTGCACCTCACTTCTTATTCAATGGGTTATGTGAGCGCATGTGTAGTAGGCTTGTCTAAACGCCTAGGAAAAAATCACAACTGGGTAATCGCACTGAAAGAAAGAAGTTGGGATTATTCATAGGTTTTTGCGTGATGGTGATCCAAGTTTTGAGCAAGAAGTGATTTATGCAACAAGGCTACGCATGTATGCCTCATACATTGATGAGTGTCGTGATTTCTCAGTTGTTAAAAAAAAATAGATTAATGGTATATTTAACAACAGGTATCAGAGGATGGGATACAATGCTAATGCGTTTGGTAGTGGAGATTATGGGAGTAACAGATACAATAATCACACATCTGGTTGCATTTATTATGAAGTCTTTGGGAAAGAAGAAACATTGCTAGCCAATGGTCAACCTATGGAAATATGAGATATGAAAACGAAAATGATTTTTGACAAGCTATACCATTGGCTAAGGGTTTTGGAACATTTGATTTATTTTCTCTCTACGGGTACAACAAAGAGTAAGAGATTGGTCCAAATTGCTTTTTATTCCATTGTTATGGAGAGCTTTCAACTTTATGGTGATATTTGTGATGAGTTGGAAGTTATCCTTGATATATTATTTGACATGGAGTATTAATATTTTGTCAAGGAATTTGAAATGCATTCAAGAGCACCAATGAATGTTGGAGAATTGGAATCCATTTATAACTTCTGCAAAAATATGGGAGTGCAAATGATTTCAGAGAAACTACTTGAGGAATTGGAGGAGTTTCTAAGTGATAGGTCATCTTCTCGCAATCAAAGGCCCAAGAGTCTAGAACCAGTGCTAGAGAAGTTGCAAAGTTATGGCCTGAATTCATAAGAACCACTCAAGGATTTAAATAAAATGAAATCACTTCCAGCTCTTGGAGATGATGCAAACAATGAACTCGAGGAACACCAAATGTCAACAAAATAACCTTAGGCAGATTTAGTCCCTACCAGAGGGACTATAAAAATGAGTCACTCCTTGACTCCCTATTAGTTCCATGTTTGACTTAAAACTTTTGTTGATTTACAATGTTTAACTTTGAAATATTTTTATTTTAATTAAAATAAATAATTATCTCCTATATTATTGGATCAAGGTATTATTACCTAGTTGGTGGAATGCACTAATAAATATATCCCTAAATTAATAAATACATCCCTAAGTCGTCAATCCCCACACTCTGCGTTGTGCAAGCTCCATCATTTGTCTCACGCTCAGAACTCATTAGCTCTACCTCATTATATTATCTCACCGACTATGTGCCTTCACTCCTTTCTTCAACATACATAGTTCCCATCACCATTGGGTGCATCGCTCTACCTCATTATATTATCTCACCGACTATGTGCCTTCACTCCTTTCTTCTACATACATAGTTCCCATCACCATTGGGTGCATCGATTAACATCTACAAGCTATGACATATGTCTCACCCTAGGAAACCTCATTGTAACCCTGAGAAAGAAATCTTCCAAAGGTAAGTGCATTCTTTCAACTTTTCAAGTCTCCTTTTCCCATAGTTATATGGGATGGGGGAGGAAACTCCTTTTTTATATCATTGTTTTGTTCATTTTCAATGAAAACAATTAAGACTCATAGAATGTATTCATCTGCATGTTTATATAATTATTCTTTTCATATTTTTGGTACTCCGCTTTTTCCTTTTGGAGGACTATTGAGTGTATGGGTATTTAAATTCTCTCTTTTCAAATTGTACAATATTTTCACTAATTGTAGGAGGTGATCATCAAAATAGTGAACCAACGTATAATAAGATCATTTTAATTTAAATATTTTTAAGATTCCAATTAACAACATTAATATGAAAACCTATTTTAAATTATTTCAACATTGTCATTCACCCTTGTAGTGGGTATGCTAGTATCATATTATATTCAAATTTATTTTATATTATTTCTATTAATGCTATACTAAAATGTTATATTAAATTAAAAGTTATATTATATTAATTTATATTAATGTTTGTATTAATTTATATAATTGAGTGCTTGGCCTTGATCTTAAAATTAAATTATTGTTATTATTATTTTGTTTGTTAGTTTGCTTGTGACATGTGGGAGTAACCGGTGGCTAAGAAACCATGACTCAGAGGCATCTAAGCCATCAAAGTCACCTTGGGATCACACCCGGCCTGAGCCACACCAACCCTTAACATGGGTAGATTTTGTGCCCACGTTAACATCACAGAGCGCCTTAACATCACGGAGCGCCTTAACAACACACTCTGACTGTCCTAGGGGAAATTATTATTATTATTATAAAAAAATAATAAAAACATTAAAACAAGTTAAATTAATAAAAAAATATTATAGTTTGACTAGGGACATCTCAAGCATCAATGAAAGTCACTACTAACATTTTGGGAGCTTAGTATGATTTAGAGAGCTTGAGAGCTTCAAAATCAAGGAAATGAGAGATTTGAAACAACAATTTTGGAAACTTGGGAGCTTCAACATCAAGGAAATGGGAGCTTTGGAATTTTTTTATGAAATAGACAACTTTAAAATAACTTTAAATTTTTGATATTAATAAGTAACAATTTTCATATTATTACATTAAAATGTAAATATTTTTATTCCATTATTACAAATACATAATTTATTACAAATAATTTTGTTATATTTATTCAAAATATCACTATTAGCCATCGCCTAAACTACATGTAAATATTATTTCAAAAATTATCTAAATAAAAAAACTCCATAATAGTCACTTTATTATTGTGGATATGAAAAATATGCATGTATGTTTTCATTCAAGCCCGGACTTAACATGAAATTTGGATAAATCAATACCCTCTCATTGGTAAGCATTTAGCATTTCCTTGACTTCTATCAACCAACCATATCATTGACTTTTATTGTATTTTCATATTACAATAGTGCTATTATTTAGCTTTTTCCAATATAAACAAGGATAACACTTCAAATTTACAAAGATGTTTGAATTTTATATATTTAATGTTTAATTTTAGAAAGATGTTAAAATTTTATATATGTATGCACATTAAATTAATAATTTCAATATTGTAGTTTATATTTTGATCCCTCTGATAAGATGAATTTATGTTGGTATAATACATTGATATTAAATCTCTCTCTCTCTCTCACACACACACACACATATTTTTATTATTATTTTAATGGGTTATGTTACATGAACATCTGCACCATACTAACTATAGAGATCCTTAGCTTCAATAAATATTAATTATCTCAACATAAATATATTAATAATAATAATTTAATAAATATTAATATATTAAAATATGAATAAACATAACATTAAAAATTGATTTGTTCCTTCTCATGAGAGAGACTACTAGGGTTTAACCCTGCTAAGTGTCTTTGTGTGAGTGGCCTGCATCTAATTCATGTTTTTTTTGTTGGCCATAATGTTTTCAATTTCGTAGTCTAGTGCCTCCTTTTTATTTGTCTCTTATGCTTCAAGAAGTCCCTTTCGTTGTCATTCCAATAAGAAATAATGATGAGGAAGAGGAAGAATATTACATATCCATGAGTTTGGTGTGTTGTTTCAATGGTTTGTGGATAAAGTTAGCTTATCTCAATAGTTGGATCTCAGTTACCTGGATCTGTATCATGTAGTAGAAAGATTTCATTCATCCTTGTGCCAAAGGATTCTTTATTTTGGATTTCAACATCGAGGAGGATCAAAATATGATTCTCAACTCAATTCCATGGTTTTGGGGAAACTCAGGTTGGTGCATGAAACCATCGAATCCTTCTTTGAATCCTGGTACTAACATTCTACTTCCCGATATTTCCTTGCACTTTTGGGGTTTACCCTCTATTGAAGCCATATCTTCAACTTTGGGAAAGTTCCACTTTGCAAGCCATGAAACTACAAGGAACACCACCTCCATTTTTTCACGTATCTACATGGAAATGGACTTCAATAAAGGATTCACAACTAAAATTATTCTTACTGCAGATCTTGTTTTGAAACGGGTCACCTTGAAACCCATTGTCCAAAGGGTCTAGGAAGAATAGAAATCTTCAGAAATCCACTTGGTGGGTGGGATCTAATGACGACCATCAAGTAATCTCAAAGGAATGTGGACAACCTCCTAGCCAGATCGTCCTCTTCATCCAACTCTCTTATCTCAAGACTCACACTAAGAATCCATTCAAAAGACAAAGAAATAGGCATATTCACCTGTTTCGAATGTGGTCTTCTCCTTAGCCATGGGCATGCTAGGCAGATCAGGTTGATGATGTTGAGGTATTGGATCAAGAAAAAATAAAATCTCTAGGTCAAGACAATATAGGAATTATAGGCATCACAAATACCTCAACATCTGCAAATGAATTTTGGACAGTAGTAAAAAAGAAGAAGAAACCACATGTAACATCACAACCAATGGTAACACGAAGTCAGGCAAAAAGAGAGCTCTTCCCCAACAAATTAATTTAGATGTAATGTCTCTTCACTTTTATCGTCAAAGTCTCTTTCCTAGTGTATTCAGTAGGTTGTTCTAAGTAAGGTTGTTCTATGTGAAATTTTCTTTTCAGTATTTGAAGCTTGTAATAGTTATTTATTGGAGGCCCCAAATTGACACAAATTTTGTAAAACATTGTAAGTCCTCAACAATTTTTCATAATTTTTATGAAAAAAGAATATATAAATAAATATATTAATAATAATAAATATTAATTACTTTTAAGAAATATACTATAGAAAAAAAAATTAATATAATAAATATATATGCTTATACATACATATTAATATTATTAATATCTTGTTGCTAGTATATTACATAAGGTAATACATCTATTTATACAATTTTGTGTAAAGCTTAACCATTGATCTTGATTAAAGATCAAAAGCTTTGATTCAGATCCACTATTTCAATCTGCCTTATTAGAAACATTATGAAACGAAAGGAGAGAGAACATAATTCCTTACTTCACTTTTCTTTTACATAAAAGAACGCATGAGCCATGTATGACATAATATATTCTAAGAGGCTCTCGACTTTTGATAAAGCCGAACAAAGCTTACTAGCACATATTCCGCGTTCTACTTATATGAAAGTTTTATGTAACCATGTGAATGCCAAAAGAAACAAACAAAATTCCACCATCGTGACTTCTCGGGATGCATTTGGAAATCATGTTTGTAATGCAATCGTGGTAAGCTTTTAATTACCCAAAATTTTATGTTTGGAATTGAATCCATTGCTACTGTATCATAGTTAATCTGAGATCACAATTAATCTTTAGAATATTTATTAAAAAAAAATTGTTGATTTATATACAAAAACATGTCAAAGGTAAACTTGAGAAATATTCTGACTATATATCTCCATTTGGTTATGACAAATATTATTGCTTAACCCTATTTAATATTAAAGTGATTTAAAGTTTTCTTCCATACTCCTTTTCGTTGCGCCTATAATTCAAGACAAACGATCATCTCGTCGGAAACAGAGTTGCCATTGAGATCCCTGCTGACTGAAATATTTATATTTCGCCGTGTATGGCATTTTTGCGAAATAAAACCCGATAATAATGGATGATTATGGTCCGCCACGGAAGCAACCAATTAATGCCACATATTAAAAAATTCTAATAATAGACGAACATGACGGAGACTCGAATTATGAACAAGCTAACTCCTCAATTCCAATTCCGTGTCTTTGCCGATTGTAAATTTGGGTTATTGGAGGGCGACGAGAAATGTTAATGATTAACTTTGTTGCTCTGATTTATTTTATTCTTTAAATACAAAATAAATGAAAATATGCATAAAAATATTTAAATAGGTTTTTTTCTTTAAAAATTTAAGGTTAAATTATTATAAAAAATAATTTTAAATTTAATTATATTAATTTAATTGATTCAACAAAAAAAAATCTTTTTATTTCAATAAAACCTGAAAAAGAGCATTATTAAACTTTTATTTGAAAATTCAAATTACTTTTAATTGATAATTACTATTCAATTCAAGTTCTTCGTTTTTATTGAAATTTCAAATTACTTTTAATTGATAATTACTATTCAATTCAACTTCTTCCTGTATCAAATTGTCTTATAACAAAATACTACTCTCAAAAAAATACTAACAAATTTTAAAATATTAAAATGATAAATATATTGTTTCACTTTTCCCATTTATTATTTAGTTTAAATCATCTGTAAACTAAATTGCATTCTTTAAATATATGAATAGTAATTTATAAAAGACTTATTTTTTATCTGATTTTATCCATTTTAATGTATATTAATTCCCAATTCTTTTAAAACAGGATTCTCATATTTCATATTAATCTATAATGTTCTTCTATCCAAAACAAATGTTAACCTGTGTTAAAATTAATTGCATTTTTTAAATATATGAATAGTAATTTATAAAAGACTTATTTTTTATCTGATTTTATCCATGTTAATGTATATTAGTTCCCAATTCTTTTAAAACAACTTTCTCGTATTTCATATTAACCTATAATGTTCTTCTGTCCAAAACAAATGTTAACATGTGTTAAAGCTTCATGTTAATAAGTATTAATTTAGTCTTAATGTTTACATGTTAAAGGTGTAATAAGAAAAGTGTGGATTACATAAGAAAAGTGTGGACTCTAGTCATTATATTGATTGGAAATGCTCTACTTAAAAACTTAGAAATGGGATGTGAATGATTTTTTCATTAAGTGAGATAATTAAACTAATTCATTGAGATTCCTCCTCCTTAACTTATCAATGAAGTAAGATGATTACTACCCATCCTTTTGTAATCATAGTTTATTAGTGGCATGCTTCTTACTTAGTTTAGGTGGGAGACCAATAAATGTAATGATCTTAAATTTTTAAATTCATCTTTATTTAATTTTTCATCACTTACTAAGTTATTCTCAATTTTTCCATAACTTCTTTTTCATAGAAAAGCACTTTCCTTATTTTAACAAGGGTTGCATGGCAATGCAGTCCTTTCCGAGTAAGTTTGGAAATACATGTTGAACAATGAAACTTAATATAACTAAATGCACAAGTAATGAATATTTTTTGTCAAAATATAATAATTGAGGGTTGTTTGTTATTCAAAATGTATAATGAATGGTAAACTGAATGGAACTATAATATTTATAAATATAATAAATATAATAATAAATAATATATTAGATAATAAATATAATATAAATATAGTAATGCATAATAATAAATACATAATACAACTTTTTATATTTAGGTGTGGTGATTGGTGAAATTCATTGATTTTGTAATTAATTCTACATATTGAAAGACTTGAAGGGAGCAATAACACTTCAATTCTATCAACCAATTAGAAATGAGAAACGAAAATATTTTTATTATATCCAAAAATATATATTTGTTTTCCTATGTTAAACATTACATTGCATACATAAATTTATGGTCAAAAGTAAATTAATGTCACATCAAAAACAAAATCATTGTTATAGTCCCATGGCAGGGACTAATAAGAGACCAATAAATAATGTTAATACCGAGTTTAGTTTCAATTGTAAAGTGGTAATGGGTTTTCAAACAAATACCATCATTAATGGAAATGACGATTTTTGTAAGAGGCAATATGTTGAATCATGAGGAAAAACACTAACGAGACCATAATTTGAGCTGAGAGAATCGTGAGTTTAGGGTGCTCGAAAATGATAAAGGATCGATATCAACTTTAAACTTCCTATTGGAACTCGAACATATTCGTTCACTGTGGTGAAATCCAAACATATTAAAAATATTACAGAATCTCAACCAGGTGTTAGGTAAATTTTAGGGTTAAACAACATGATATAAGGTAGGATTCAATCTACTACAATATGTGTTAATTATATCAGTAACCTCAAGAGTATGTGACTGTACACTACCAGCTATTCTGGCCAGCTGTACAAGTTATTTAGGATTTCTTGTTTCGTTTCTTGATCTTCTTGATTTGTTCAACCCTATTTAGCTCAAATATTTTCCATTAATGAATATACTCGATGCTATGCGCTCTGCTCATTCCTAATTTCAATTTTTTCTTCTCTGTTTTATCTTCTTTGCTTCTCATTTTGTCATGGTATTAGAGCTTAGGATGTAAGCCTCTTCACAGTGTCTGTAGAGAAGCCTGATCATAAGAAGAAAGAGCATAGAACTTACATTGCCTCACAGATGAGAGCACGAGATGCAAGATTCTTCACAAAGCTTGGAGAGCAATTTGCAGTCCATGAGTACACCCAAAATATCGTTGGAGAAAGCAATCACGAGGAAGTCGAAGTTGTAGAAGGATCAAACAATTAAATATTCGTGAGCATTTAAAGAATTCATGAAGTTCTTTCTTAAGAAGAAAGTTTGCAGAAGAAGCAAAGGAGAAGCTACTTCACTCGTAAGATTGGACGCTGCGGGAACAAATTTGAGCCTTTAATTAATCTTAGAAATGACGAGCCCGCATGTAAGCATAATTTTTTTTTAGCCGTAAGATCTTAGTGTGAGAAAGATTAGCCGACAGATCAAGCAAAGATTAAGCCATGACCGTCAGATCTCATCAAAGAGAGATCAATGGTGGGGACACATTATGAGGATCGGGAAGCAAATTAAATTTTCTACAAGTTGTGAGCCCATTATCGCTCAGGATCGTTGATCTTGCTAGATCAACAGATAAACGATGGATATCGATTGTGCTACGAACACACATCTTCGCATTGTGGGGATCGGAAAGAAAATTAAAGCGTGAGCAAGTTGTGAGCCCGCAATCACTTAGGATCATTGATCTTTCTAGATCAAAAGATCAATGGTGGATATCAATCCAACCTTGGAGGAGCATATTCGCTTTGTGGAGATTAGGAAGGAAATTAAAGAGTGAGCTAGTTGAGTCTCTGCAATCACTCGTGGTCGTTGATCCTCAAACAAGTGACACGCGTGAGATGATCTCGTACTCTGGGAGGAAGCAAGCAAAATATAAGGAGTAAAGGACTCCCGAAAGCCAAAATCTCCGAAGAGCCGAAGTAGATCCATTTCGTTGATCCAAGTGGAAATGTGGTAAGAGATCCTGCACTCCTGCGATAATCACTTTGAAAGGAAGACGGATGTGAGAAGATAAAACTCTTGAAGTCGTGAAGCCCAAAGTTCATTTGGACCATCCATCATCGAGGACACGCAGTGCTAGATCTCACACTTCGAAGAATTAGCACTACGGAAGTTTTTACATAGTGAGATTTACTCGAAGTCCTGAAGTAAATCTAAGCCATTGAATGCTAAGGACACGCGTCAATAGATCTATCACATCTGAAGGTTAACACTTCAGAAGTTTTTGGTGTTGTGAACCTCGGAACACTCGAAGCTCGAAGTTCCAAAGTCCGAAACAAATCATGTCCGTCGATCGAAGCAGAGGACACGTGTCAGAAAATCAGTGCTTCATTGGTTCATTGTTCGAGAGAAATAGAAAAAGAAGGTAATCAAAGTCTTGAAGCCACAAAGGCGCGAAGTAGATCTACACCATTGAAGCCAGAAGGGACATGTCTTACGAGATCCCACACTTCAGAGATAGATCACTTCAGAGGAGAGTCAGAAATGTAAACCATGAACTCCCGAAGCCTGGTATTTTGAAGTTAATCTCAATCGTTCAATCAAGAGGCCACGTGGAGGAAGATCTTGCACTTTAGAGATTCACACTCTGGAGGTTAGTGCATATTAGCATTTGGAGATTCTCGAATGCTAGAGTTCCAAAGAATATCTTGGTTGTTCGTTTGCAGAGGCCTAAGGATCATTGGATGTACACCTCTATGAATAATTCACCTCCTCGACACTTCGCTAGTATTGTGATTGCGAGTGGTGAAACATCTCTGAAGCCCAAACTCTCGAAATAATTCTGAGTTGTGGATCTCGATGAGTAATTGAGACCGTCGATCTCTTCCCTTGTTCGGAGGTCCGTGAGTTCGGAGGCTTGCAAGGTAAGAAAGGAATATCGTTCGGAGCCCCAAAGGCATGAATTCCTGAAATAACTAAGGAGCATTGACCTCAAATCAACGAGCATCGTTGATCTTTGTAACACATCCTTTATTCACCAATTCAGCTGTTTGAAGGAACTGAGACCTTCATGCATCTTAACACTAGAAGCTCGAAAGCCTGAAGCACTTAGTTCTCAGCCCCCGATCACATGAGAAGTTGAACTGTATATTTTTTTTGGTTCTCGAGTAAAATCAGAAAGGCAAATTCTACCATTAGAGGGGCTATAGTTGCTAAATAATAGAGGTGAGGGCTCTACCTCCATAGATCTCGTGCTCAGATAGTCACATCCAACTAGATCAAATTTAAAGAAGTGGTCTACCGCATGTTTTTCAGCCCGAGGTCACACAGAGTATTTCGTAGACCTGGTTTTACGCGCAACAAACAGGTAAAGAACAAAAATCCCTCACAATATCTTATGCTCAGATAGTCGTATACAACAAGGTCCATACCATGAAACAAGAAATTTCTTTTGGATCTAATTTTTTTAAAAAGGCTAGAGCCCGAATTTCGTTGTCTATTTGCATCAAGTAGTATCAGTGTGACACGATAGAATAGTTGATCCACAAGTGTGATCAAATTTGGTGAATGAAAAACCAAGAATGTTGTCATGGGTCAACAAAGACGACTCAAGAAGTCGAGAAGAGATCTCAAAAAGATCAGGAAAGAAAACAACAAATATATGACAAAATATTTTGCAAAGTTAAATGAAGATGTTCCAGTTGTACCTGACGAGGTCACGCAATAAGAATATCAAAGGAAAATTTATGATATTTGGAGAAACATCAGCATGAATCTACCATTACCGCCATAGTATAATGGTAAGAATTTTGAATTTTGGTTTGTTAGAATGAATACGTAATTGCATCTTGTAAACTGTTATCATAATCTACATGATCAGGAGAGGGATGCGTTAGCATTGCAGATCATCCAACAAGCCTTGGATGACAGTATGTTGCACAAGGTTGCAACAACGACATCTTTGGAATAAGTTTAGAGTATGCTAGAAACATATTACATTGAAAGAGGGAGAAACAATTTATCGAATGTTTCCACTCTGGAAGAAGCATCTGTGTCTGAACCAGAGCTACCAAAGGAATATAATGTAGGAGCATCTATGTCTGAAGCAGAGCTACCAGAAGAAAATAATGAAGGAGCATATCTGTTTGAAGTAGAGATACCAGAGGAACAAAATGAAGGAGCATCTGTGCCTGAAGAAGAGTTACCAGAGAAAGAGAAAAAAGGTGCATCTATGTGTGAAACAAAGCATAAGAAAATTGTGGAAATTGACGGTGAAGCTATCAGTACAACAACCTGCATTGATGAAATTCTTTCAATCATGTTTGTTGATGAAAACAAAGGATCAACATCAATAATCTTTGATGAACATTGTGCATACATTGGCCTCTTTGAAACTGAGGTAAGAAATCTTGAAATCGAATTTGATGACGATAATCTGTCTTATGATGAGTGCCTTCCAATAATGGAAGAGAAGAAAAAAAATTATGAATTGATGTTTGGGGGAGAAAGCCTACTTGGCATTCAGAACCAAGTGGATGATTTGGTGACTACATAAGCAGTGCTTGAAACAAGGTTTGATGACAAAATCATTCAAACCAGTACACTTATGAATGCCAATAAAACTAATGTTGATGCAGATTTGAAATGGATTGAACAGTCAATATATGATGATGATGATGATCATAACGGCTCTTAGAAAGAACAAAAAGAAGAGAACCAATATGGTTCCTCTTGTAATCTTTTATATTAGATTGACAAGTTGTTTGAGTATGCAAGTGAGAAGTGAAAATAAGAAGATGAAAACATGGATGAGGATCTCAATGAAGACCAGTTTGAAACTATTTTCATGCAATGGAGTTTTGAAGAAATCATATTTTATTCCGAGTTAATGTGGAAATAGTCTGTTGACTGTGTAGCCCAAGCTATGAAGGGCATTGATGATAGTTTGCAGTGGTGGCATCACCTCAGTCTCAAAGAGAAATTTGTTGCAGAGGAAGATGAAAGAAACATGCACAAGCAACCTGATCAAATTATGAATATGAAGTTACAGTGACAAAGACAAAAGGCAAAGCATAGAGCCTTCAGTATCAATGCCAAAATGAAAAAAATGACGAGATTAGAACAACACAGAGTTTGGAAGAAGAGAAAGAAGAAACCCAGCTCAAGTACAGCTCAAGTACAGCCCAACTGAGACATAGACCAACATGCATTTTCCTTTCTGAATTCCTTTTTGTTTGGTAAATCCACATTTTTTGTTTCACAACACTTAGGCTTTATTAGTGTTGGTGTTTATAACTCTTGAGTTTAAGAGGGAGAGTTAATTATATCAGTGACCTCAACATTATGTGACTGTACACTGCAAGCTATCCTAGCCATCTATACAAGTTAGATAGGATTTCTTGCTTCGTTTCTTGATCTTCTGGATTTGCTTGAACCTATTTAGCTCAATTGTTTTCCCTTAATAAATATACTCGACCCTATGCGCTCTGCTCATTTGTGTTTTCAATTTCTTCTTCTCTGTTTTATCTTCTTTGCTTCTCATTTTCTTCTTTGCTTCTCATTTTGTCAATACGGACTTGATTGATGCTAATCAGAAAATCTTAGGTAAACTTATGCTATGACGATATAGCCATTTGAAAATCGATTGCACAGTAATTTATTCGATGCGTTATCAGATAAGGAGATTTAATATGGCATCTCGCGATTTAGAAAACAAAAAGGCCCAACCGTCAACTACAACGATCAAATTTCGTTACAATTTAATAATCTTTGAAAAGTTTCTTTCGTGGTATTTTCACACGCTCATCAAACTCCTGAGCGAGACCCATATATTTATAACGCAGCTACCTAGTACCCACTAATCAGAAGATTGAAGCATTTGAAATATTGCACAAATAGAACGAAGTCAAACTGAGTCAATCTGTAAGCGGTTCCATTACAGATTGGAAAAAAGTTGTTGAAAGAGAAGTTAAATATTTTATCAACAACGTTTTCTGAAAATGAATACAAAACCGCGAGAACGTTTTGTGAAAATATAGATATCATTAAACAGCGTGAAACTATAAGTTAAAGGAAAACGAAGGTTTCACGGAGAACTTCGTCTTTTAATATGCTATAACAGTTCACAGCAAATAGCTTGGGAATGAACCTACATTCTTGTCTCTGAGTATGTTTTTAACTGACAAACCGAGTCAAAGTTTCTCCTCAATATATGCATTACAATACTTTCTCATTGGCGCTCACGCCTTGGAACGTCCAGTTCCAGAAGTCATGAAACTAACTCCTCTACTTCCAAATTCTTCTTGTTGTGGTGATTCAGACTCATTTTGAATGATCAGCTGTTCATTCAACAGCCAAATATCATCGTCCAACAGAGACCAATAGGAAACCTCCGTATTCTCGACATAGCCATGCACGGTTTCCGAATACATAATATGGGGCAATGAATCTCGATCGAGGTAGTTCGGCATGATGATTCCAAATTCAGAGGGAATAATAGGGTCTACAAAGAAATCAAGATCTGCGTGAACATCGTCGTTACAAGCAAAAATCAAGATCTGCATGAACATCATCGTTACAAGCAAAATCTCCTGTATCCGAGGTCACCCAGGTTGCTTCAGAATTCCCTTCTGTAGTTAATTCGCCTTCCTTACTAATTTCAACCTTTATTTCATAGAAAACATATTTTTCTACGTACATGAGGGGTTAGGGGTTACGGAGGTTGGGTCCCTAGACCCTAACATTCCATCCCCTTTGAAAACAACCTTGTTTTGAAGGCTTGAGATGGAGAAATTATTGGAGAATAGTAGTCGGCTCCTATGTGGCATCTTTGTTATTTTTTATAGCATCAGACAAGTATCTCTATACATGTTTAACTATTTAGATGTATGGAAGTCATCCAAAGCCTTATTCCTTGAGATGTTACTTTGATTAAATGAATTATTAAAGTAAAGTTATTTTATTAGTGAGTTTATTTTTATTTAGAGAAATGTTTTAATTAGCATTAGTGAATTAAATAATAACCTTTTTTATGAAGTGAGGTGCAAAGTAATCTCAACCATCAATCACTTTGAATATTAGGGTTAGATCATAAATCAATCTTATAAAAGAAAGGATACGGTGAAGGAGAATGACACTTGTGTGTTGATACACAAGAGAGAGAAAATAAGGACTTTAGGTTAGAGGGTTGGATCACGAAGGACTATGAGTCAAGTAGATCTTGGATACGCGGAGAAGGACTTCATCTAGAGATCAAGTGAGGGAGAATATAGAATAGAGGTAGTTGCAAGTGGGTTTCATCATATTAGAGCCGCATCAGCAAGGTCACATCATAGGGAGTAACATACAATATTTGAATGCATGTATGCGCGTTTCAGTGGAGAAATGTCTGTATATGTGGGTTTTATTAAGGAAATGCACACATGAAATACTGAGGTTGTAAGAAATATAAAGAGTTGTTAGGGTTTGTAGGTACTATTTATAGTTTTTTGTATTTCTCTTTTGGCCATTATCCCAGGTACATGAGCCTTTGTAAGCTTTGAAATTATTTGAATAATAAGCTTAGTTGATGGGTAGAATATATTTCTGTATTGTGGTTGAGATTTTGGTTTCCAATACTGCTTCCGGAATGTTTATTTGAGTTGAAAATTCGAGCAGTATATGTTGTTTTGTGAGCTACTAATTTGATTTATAGAAAGGAAATCACTAGATAATAAGATTCCTAGGTGCCAGAGTAAGGGATTTCAACATGATATCATAGCAGTCAATCTGAGACAAAGCAAGATCTCATATACATAGTAGTTAATAGCATATCTGGAAGGATATATTATTATATCCATAGCCAATAGTTAGAAATCAAGGGTCGAATTTTACGGAAACAACAATACTGAGGGTACGCAGGTTCCAGAAGGAATAGTCACATACATACATGGGTTTATTTGGAGACAATCATGTATTTGCAGGTTTTAGTAATCATAGGTGTGTACATACAATTGTTTTAGTAAGAAAAGTTTTGTACATATGCGGTTACAATAGTTACAGGTGCGTACAGTGTCATACAAGTCAATAGAGGGGAAGTTTCAGCAATAGGCTATTTCCGAGGTAGTTTATGAGCTCCGAGAGATGAAATTACTAAGTATGAGAGTTGAATACATAATGAATTAAGCATCCAACTTCCTATCTTGGAAATAAAAATGGATTGTTGCCTTGAAGGAGTTGACCTTTGCGAGTTGGTAGACAAAGCAATTGGTCCACCAACAAATTTGTTAACTTTGGCAGCTCACGAGAAAAAAGAGATCAAATATGAGAGGTTTATCTTGGATTCAGTGAAGGATCATCTAATTCCTCACCTATCTAAGAATAATATGACTAAATAGATGTTTGATTCCTTGGTAGGTTTATTCCAGAGAACTAACATGAATAAGAAGATGGTATTAAGAAAAAAACTCAAATATGTGCATATGTCTAGATCTGAAAATGTTACCATCTATTTTGTCAGGATAACTTAGGTACGTAATCAACTTGCAGCCATAGGGGAGAAAATGGATGATGTAGAGATCATGAATGTGGCATTGAATCATCTTCCCGAGTCTTGGGAACCATCTATCAATGGATTTTGCAGTCTGGAAAAACTCTGATATTAGAAAAGGCTTTGGGATGATTGCATGTTGGAACAGACTCAGAAGGAGTCTGAAGTAGGAAAGCAGGGAGATGGAGAAGAGGAGAACTTATTTGTTGAATGTAAGACATGGAAATGGTTCCAAGGGTAATAGTTAGAAGTCAACAACACATATAGGTAAGAAGGACTTGATTAAAATCAAATGTTTTTTTTTCCACAAGTATGGGCACTGTTATGACCCAAGGGGAGCATATATAGGGATACATGTATATGATATGAACCCAAGGAGGATAATATATGCGTTTAAATGTATATCTAATGTGTAAATGTATATCCAATAGGGCCATCCATATAGTAAAGAGGCCTCGTATGTAGGTGTGAATATGTATATAGAGAGATCATGTATTAATTATTGTAGACATTTGAATGGTGATCTATGAATGTCATTGGTTATGTGGAAAAGGTTCTCCTATTATTTAAGGAGTTACTGTGTAAATTATCTATATTGGATTTGTGCTCTAGGCTCACATTATGTACATGATGTTTACCTATGTTATGTTATAATAATTTAATAATTTGGATCATTACATTTGGTATTAGAGCATCGATCTTAGGGTTTTGCTTCCTCAAGAAAGTCATCTTGGAATTTTTTGTATATTTTTTTTTGGAGCCACTTCAGAAATATAAACTTGGAGGATGGTTTGAAGACATATGATGGTGCATGCACTACAAATTTCAGCTTTTGGTTCGTTCCACTTTCAAAGATACACCCTATGCAAGATATGGTTTTTGACTAGTCCTGTAACTAGTCTCAAACAGGTGTTCTGGGTAAAATAGTCATAACATATTCATAGATGATCTAAATTCAACGAGACAAATTGAATTGTAAAGCGTACAATTTGTTTTATTTTTTGTGTGAGTTTTAGAATAAAATATCAATTATTGGGCGTGTGGCGTGTTGTACAATTTCGATCTCTAAGAAATCCCAAAACTCAACAAGGTTTGGGAAAGTTACCATAACTTCAATTTGGCACACCTAATTTTGGTTAGACCAATGGAATTTCAAAGAAGATACTTCAGAGTACTATAGGTCAAAATTTTAGACTCATTGGGGAAAAAATTCAGAAATACGTTAGAAGGAAAGTCGGCCATGAGGAAATGCTTCAAATCATGGTTTTAAAGGTATGTTCATTTAAAAATATTATAACTTTTGTTTTTCCCCTTGGAGAAAGAATTTTCCATGATATTCAATTGAAAGATTGATGAATTAAACGTTCAAGGTTGGTGATGTAGAGACACTAAGGGACAAAACCTAGGACTCACGCGGTCTAAGGAAGAAGCTTATGTTGTACAGTTGATGCCTCTTTTAAGTGGTTTTTTAATCTCGTCCCATCGTTTTTGGAAAGATTTGTGTTTTTATGTGTGTTTTTTGAGGCGATTTGTTTTTGTGCGGTCTTCAACAGGCAAAGACTTGTAGGAATGTTGTTTTCCAAGGTGAGAATGTAAAATTTTTGAATATTAGGACTTATCTAAGTGAAATAGTCAAAAAATATTTAAGATTTAGCATTTTTCAAGAAACAATAGTAAAGTTCTAAAAATTAGTACATATTCAACCCTAGGCGTTGATAGATTTAAAGGTTCAGGCTTCTTACATCTTAAGACAATGAATTTTAGTGACTTGGTTGTGTCTTGAGCTAACAAATAAATTCTGAAAATTTTCTCTTTTTTGAGCTATTATTTCTAAAATTTTAAGACGCTTGGCCTTGTTTGAGGCAAGGCCGTTTCAATCGAGTAAGGTATGCATTTTTTTGAATCATAATTTGTTATGCCTTAGAGCTTCAGAGGTTTGTCCTTGTTTTTGTTAAGGTTGCCTACATTTTTACCTGATGTACTGTGTGTTTGTCGTGTTCAATGATAGGCGCACTAGATTTGGAATTTTTTTCTCATTTTATGTAAGGATTATAATATTTTGACAAGGTGTTGTCTTTTATTTATTGTATTTTTCTTCCTTTGTTTTTATTGTTTGTTTTTATGTTTCCCACACCTTATAGTAATTATATTTTTAAGTATTCAATTTTTCTCTGGATATGGAGGGATTTGGTAAACTATATGATCCTCTAAAGAAACACACATAAATGTTGAAATCCTAGTAATGTATATGTGTTTTATGGAAAACATATGCAAATATTCTATAAAACTATAAGATGTTGAAATTAATATTCTTTTGAAAATTTGTAGATATTTGTAGGTTATGTAAAAATATTTTATAGTGGTAAATATAAACCAAAATATTTCCCTATCCATGGATGTTTTCAAGTAAATATATGTAGCTTAGATTGAGAATACTTACAATTATGTTTAAACATACAATTTTTCTTTTGATTATATCTTATACCTATTGTGAGGAAACTAGAGGAATTTCAAAGGTTAGGCTCGATTGTGTAGCCTTTTGTTCATGTATGTGCTTCGACAACAAAGAACTGGACTCTGCATAGTCTATTTAAGATCGTTTCCATTTTCCCATACTGTTGTATTTTTTTTTTTGAAAATTACCTCTTATTCAAGTGCTTTTCTCAATTACAGAGTCCTAGTTTATTGAAAATAGTATAGGTATTTACATCCCTGACTGTATTCTCCCTGCTTATAACTTTTTGGGAAGGAAATTCATATGAAACATTCTGATTTGAATTCATGGAAAGAAATCAAACTACAACTGAAGGAGATGTGGGAGAAAGGCTACATTCGTCCTAGTGTGTCTCCATGGGGAGCGCCAGCCTTATTTGGGAAAACGAAAGATGGCACACTCAGACTATGCATATATTGTAGACAACTCAATAAGATGACCATCAAGAATAAGTATCCCTTGCCAAGGATCGATGACTTGTTTGACCAATTAAGGTGTGCTACAATCTTCTGCAAGATTGAATTGAGGTTTGGATACCATGAGGTCCAAATTAAAGATGAAGACATCCACAAGACAACCTTTAGGACAAGATATGGTCACTATGAATTTGTGGCGGTGCCTTTTGGGCTTACCAATGCACCAACCACTTTTATGTTATTAATGAATAACATACTAAGAAGGTTCTTATATATGTTTGTGTTGGTTTTCATTGATGATATCCTAATCTATTCCAAGAATAGGGAAGAGCACGAAGAACATCTCAAGCTAGTACTCCAAGTACTAAGGGAAGATCAACTCTATGCTAATCTTAGTAAGTGCGACTTTTCCAGAGACAAGTCCATTACTTAGGCGATGTTATTTTTTAGGAAGAAGTGTCAGTTGATCCTGACAAGATTAAATCCATCATGGATTGGCATACCCCAAAGGATGTATCTGATATCAAATCCTTTATCGGCCTAGCAGGATGATATAGGAGATTCATAAAAGGATTCTCCAAGATTGGTTTCCCAATCACATCCCTTCAGAAAAAGGGGGTTAAATTCCTTTGTACATCAGAATGTGAAAAGAGATTTCAAGCACTAAAATACCTTATAACCAATGCACATGTGTTGAAGATTTCAAACCCAAACAAGGACTTCCTTGTGTGTACGGATGCCTGCAAGGAAGGGCTCAGAAAAGCCCTTATGCAAGATGGACATGTGATTTGATACAAATCCATAAAATTGAATGAGCATGAAGTCAATTATGGGACCCACGACGTGGAATTTGATTCCATAGTGCATGCTTTAAAAATGTGGAGGCATTACCTCTTAGGTAGAAGATTTGTGCTTATGACAACCATAGTGGGTTGAGATATCTGTTTGACCAACCAAAACTCAATGTTAGACAAAATAGGTGGATAGACTTCCTTAGTGAGCTTGATTTTGAAATCAAACATATCAAAGGAAATGATAATAGGGTGGTTTATGCCCTTAGTGTAAGTATGAAAGTAGTTCACTTGGCAGCTGTAAGTGCCAGTGAATCAGACATCAAGGAGAGGGTCAAAACTGCACAAGAAACATATGCATTTTTCAAGACCGTGACATCATACTTAAAGAAAGAACCCACATGGATAAAGTATGAAGGCTATCATATGCTTAACGATGGCCTACTAACTTACAAGGGTAGATTATATATTCTGAATTGTGATGACTTGAAGAGGTTCATAATGGATGAACTACACAAAAGACCATATACTGGTCATCAAGGTTATCATAAAATGATCACAGCCACTAGGAAACTATTTTATTCACCTGAGCTGAAAAAGGAAATAGATGATTACTTAGCTAAGTGTCTAGAATGCCAGCAAGTCAAGGCAAAGAACCGACACCCGACAGGGTTGTTGCAACCCCTACCAATTCTCGAATGGAAATGGGAAACCATTTCCATGGATTTCATCACAGATTTACCAAAATCAACCAAACAGAACGATGCCATCATGGTAGTTATGGAAAAATTGAGCATGGCCGCTCACTTCGTTCCCGTCAAGTCAACTTGCAAGGAAATAGATATTGCAATTATTTTCATGAAAGAGATATTTATATTGCATGGCATGCATAAGGGAATTATATCCGACAAAGATACAAAATTTACTTGAAACTTTTGGAAATCTCTATTTGTTGGATTTGAAACAAAATTGTTGTTTAGTACAACCTATCACCCTCAAGATGATGTGAAGACAAAGACGGTAAACCAAGTGTTAGAATACATGTTGATGATGCATGTAATTCATCAACCCAAGAAGTGGGAGGACTACCTATCACTGGTAGAGTTTTCCTACAACAATGTCTATCAAGAGTCATTAAAAATTAGCCCTTTTGAAGCCCTATATGGAAGACAATGCAGCATTCCAATCAGCTCGAACAACCAAGTAGATAGAGTTACAATCGAGCTGGATATGCTAAAGTAAATGGAACAACAAGTAAATAAGATTAGATAGAATCTGAAAATATCCCAGGACAAACAAAAGAGCTCTGCAGACAGAAGAAGAACTCCTAGAGAATTCAAAGCAGGGGATCATGTGTATCTCCGAGTTAGACCCATGAAAATATCTTTGAGGATTGGAGCTTGTGCCAAGATGGAACATCAGTATTGTGGAACCTTTGAAGTTTTGGATAGAGTGGGACTGATATCCTATAGGATATCACTTCCTCCCACAATGAAGGCACACAATGTTTTCCATGTTTCATTATTAAAGAAATGTGTACATGATTCTAATCATATTATTGACTAGTATGTGATTTAGGTGGAACCCAAGGGAGAATTCTTGCGAGAGCCTCAATCCATAATAGACAAGAAGGAAACCCCACTCAGGAACAAAACCAATGCATAGGTCAAGTTGCAGTGGAAACACTTTGGCCCAGATGAGGCTACATGGGAATTGGAGGATGCCTTGAAACATGCATATCCATTTTTGTTTATTTCTGTACATACATAGCACATTGGAAAATAGAATATTGAGGACAATGTTCCTTTAAGGGGGAGGGGATTGTTACACCCATGTTTCCCCCAGTTTCTAAATATAACTATAACTGGCCAAGGGACTATGGCAGACTAAATATGTGTAAATGTTTGATTTGATGAAGGTCCTTTGTATAAAAGGGTCAATGTATGATTTTTTTGTTATTAATAGAAAATAGTTATGTGTTTCACAACTATTAAAAGGGGGGAGTTTGCCAAGATAGACCATGGATTTTATGAGAGAGATGGTGAGGGAAACCAAGAATGGTTGAGATGACCCTCACCAAACTAGTACCTACTGGGTGTAATTACTCATCAGTCCTCTAACCCAGAAATGAATTACCAGTAAGGTTGGTAGTTGGAAGGCCCTCCTCGAGAGATAATGAGGAGATGGGGCAGGGTACCCATATGTAAGGATTCCAAGCATGACCATGAGTTGGGGATTCAGACCCACTGTAACACCCCTTTCACTCACTACCGTGTAGGTGTTACTACGTGGAATAACACATTCTCATTCATAATTAATCGCATGCATTTAAACAATAAACACATTCTACACAGAGTATTCATATGAGTTACTGCCATAATTAATAATCAATAGCATTTCATACTAATTACGCCGAAAGGCGTATACCTATTGACAATGGGCACAATTAATTACCTTTTAATCTAAAATTATAATCTAATGGTTAAAAATTGAAGATGCTCGCATATTCTTAGTCGTCCTCTCAAATCAATGGATGAGATTTTGATAAATTAACTTCCGCTCATTTATAAAGACATGCGTTTATGTGATTACTTTTTCACATTTACTAAATAAGATTAAAAAATTACTTACTCACCACCAGATTGCCACGTTCAATGATTAAGATTTAATTATACTTAAAACAATTATAGATTGACAAGTGTGACCTAGCCGCCTTCTATTGTAACAGGTAGTGGCGTTTTTATGAAGCAATATGCAATATACATGAAGAAATATGCACACGCGTTTCATTTTCTTTGGTTTCTTTCGGCGTTAATCAGCCACGGTTTTGAGTGGCTGTGCTAGTTCATATACATAGCGGAAATCATGATAACATAAGCAGCACAGTCATGCAAAACATGATTAAAGTATAATCATATACTTATCTTTTACAGTGGTAGATTCCACCAACCAAGTGCAGGCCTTCCACGAACCTCCCAGCCTTAGATCGCACTGCTCATCAGCTCAGAAATGGGTCACCCCCGAGCTGGGACTAATCTCCACCCCAAGGCAAGGAATTCTAGGCTAGGCTAAGGTTACAGGGAAACAACACAGAAAATATGGAAGGATTCTTCCCAGGATGCCATCTTATGCCCACTACTACCAGACTCTCATTCCCCACATGCCTGTTCTGCCCAGGAGTATACACCTTCACAAGCACAGTCCATCGGTGGTAACCTCCCTCTCTAGGCCTCGAAAACAGGCCGGATCAAGAAGTCTCAGAGCCTGAAGTTGGTGCTGGACACTCTCTGGAAGAAACCTCTTCCAACAACTTCCACCTCCCTCACCTAGAGAGAGATCACACACAGGCTCAATCATAATTCGCGATGGCCATCAAGCCATGCGCAGTCTACCTCTGTGTGGTCGGATAAAGAAAAAATGCTTTTCCAAATACCCTCGTTCGAACTTCATTTGCTTAAGCCACCCACATACCATCAAATTTTACCTTTTGATAATTCATAGTTTTCATCTTCTCAAACAACTTCCCAAACAACCCTACAGTTGGGGTTTATATCCCATGTGGTTTTTACAACAAAAGAACTACATATTTTCCTATTCAAAATGTCAAGTTCTTAAAAAATAACAAAAATGGATAAAATGAATATATTCCTTAAATCTTGAAATGTTAAACTACCATTTGTTGATTGTTGCTCAACCCAAGCATCCAACAATGCATTATTTATTTTCTTTGACCGTATGTTTCTTAATGCTTCTAGAGAGAATCATTTAATGCATCCCTCCACATCATCCAATGGATTTTCTTTTATCGAGGTTTGAATCCAAGACAAATGTGGCTCATCTAGATTTTATTTTATCGAGGTTTGAATCCAAGACAAATGTGGCTCATCTAGATTTTATTTTATCGAGGTTTGAATCCAAGACAAATGTGGCTCATCTAAGGTATGTAAGCCACATGAGTATGATTTCCTAAAAAATTTTAAGCTCTTTCTTTTGAACCCCATGATAAAGAAAACACATTTAAATTCCATCACACCAAGTCCAAACTAAGTGATGAAATACTATATGATGGCTGGAGACTGCAAATGGTTGCTTCCTTGAGAGCCTATTGCACATACTTAGAAAATGGAGAATAACGCAACAAGACGGTGAGGCCACAAGCGCTCACAAAAGTGAGACTACACTCACACACTCTGTCACATCATTGATTAGAAATCCATTACATGTATATTTATAGAATAGCAAACTGACTCCAGAACAAACTCCTATAAAATAGTATCTCAAACCACTCTCATACCAAACTTATGAAAGTACGTAACAACTCAATCACATTTTCCTAAAAGCATTCTAATTTATCCATTATTGTCTACAATACTAATGCCTAACATAAGTAACATGCATGCTGGTCTTAGTCTCATCTAGGCTTACAACTTGACTCTAACAATTTCATCTTGACCTTTCTTGTTGTTAGATAGTGATGGAGATGGAGCTTATTCCTTGGCTTTCTACTCCAAATATGTTCCATACTCAGTTCTGCTTCAATGTCATCTTGGATTTGTTCTTCTTCATTTTGGAACTTGGCGTCGGGTGGCTCACTATTGTTCTTTGTCCTCAACACTTCTGCAGGGTCTTGGAAGCATTTGTCTTTAATGATTGCAAATTCTTCCAAATTCTCATAAGTGGGTTGTTTCCCTTTCTAGATACAATCATCAATATCATGCTCAATGGATTGTTGCAACATCAATTCATAATAATACTTGATTTCTTTCGGGCTCCACACCATAAAAATTGACTCAATATTTTCTTCATCAATTTCTTCATTTTCTTCCATGTTTTCTTCATAATCAATCAGTATTGAAAATTAACTATTGTCTTGTAAACCTACATAGTCAAAAACATTGTTACAATCATATGAAAAATCATAGGAAGAACCATACTGGTTCTTTTCATTTTTCTCTTCTAAGAGAGTTTACATTTCTTCATCTTTCTTCCCTATTGTAGTTTCATCCACCTGATATGTAAGCAGGGTTAATTTTCCACTTAACAAATCATCTATGAGTTTCTTCTCCTCCAACATATGAAACCAACATTCACTTGAAAAGTTTTCAGCATCATATTTAACTAAATTTACCAAAGATTCACCCAGGGGTTCATTAGCAGTTAGACATTCATCTCCATTATCAATCTCAGTTGAATTCACCAAATCACTAAACGATATTTTACTATCAAGTACATACATACTTTCTTCATTGATCATTGCAACTTCAATAATGTCATTTTCAGTCTTTGTTCCAGTGACGAGACTATCAACACAATCACCATTTTCAACAACAATATATTCATGAACTTCAACATTCTTACTCCACTTTTTCATTTCAAGAATATCCCAAAATATTTTTGGGCTACTTACTTCACCAAATTAAAGAAAAATACTAGAGAATATGTTTTCATCCACTGCTGATATAATAAGTTGTAATGCTATTGAACCTCTTCTCTTATCCTAGAAATTTATACAACATTCATGATCATAATGAAATAAATCTACTAACCATAGTAAATTTTTCACTTCAGTTTCCCAAGGTTCATAATTTATACCTGAGAAGAATGACAAATTTGGCATTACTATTTTCTATATTTCATCAAATTCTTCATCAATCAGGTCAATTTTCTCATTCTTCTCATCCACTTTGTGTTCTTCAGTTGCAACAAGAAGCACTCCATATTTATTTTCAAAATATAATGGCTCTCCATGTTGATTCTTTCTTCGCATCTGTTTCACTCTCTCCGAAACTATTTTATTCTCCTTTGCTAACCCATGAAAAAAACAAATAACTTCACTCTCTTTTGAAATCAATAAGGTTGCATTCTCATCTCTACAGCTGCAGACAAACTTCACAAATGCATAGGCCACTCACAAGGAACAATGAGCAATAAAAAATGAACTTTCTGCAAACAAATTCATAGTAATACCTCTTCATGACCAACCCTTCAATGAGCATTTCTTATCTTCTTATCTTAGTGGGTTTTCTTGCGAAGCCAACCTTTGTAGACACAGTCAAGATAATAGAAATCCATCGATAAAATATGGTTTCATAGTAGGTGGTAATGTGCTACTACTCCCTTTGCAACAACTATCAGATAACAATGCCAGTCAAACAGTTCACAGAAAAATAAAACAATGATTTGGGCCTTAACGATTTGGGCTCCACTTCTTACAAAGTGTGTTCCCTTCCACAAAATACAAGACAATTACACACAACAACACACAAAGATTCTTCACCTTAAATCACAACATAAATCTGGCAGCAATCTTCAAGCTTAACCAGGGTCGCAGACTCCTCCAACGTTGGAAGACTCCTTTACGTTGGGGCTCCTTCACCAACAACAACATGGCTCCTTCACACGTCTGTGGCTTCAATGTAATGTCGAATCCTCTACACTGGCAGACTCCTCCACACATCCAGTTGAGATTCTGCACTACAGTGGATTTCCTCACAATGGATCCTACACTATTTCTACATTGGGTCTCTATCAAAGGTTGAGTCTTCATGGTACTCTGTTAGTTGAGCCACTTAACAAAACAACCTCACAACCCTCTCTAGAGACAAAATCTTTAAAAAGAGGCTATTTAATGAGGACTCACCGAGTAACAATGGACTGCTATGGCTAAAACATTGCAGCACTGAGTAAAACTCCAGCGAAAACATAGATAAACTCAACTTTTATTTTAAAAAAATGCCAATAAATGAATGCCCATAACCTCCTTGTGGATCGACTCTGTGGCACACGACAATGGATCAACATGACAATGGATCGGCTCTCCACGGAGTGATATCTGCATGTATTCCATTAGACAAGGAGGGGTTCCTCCGTATCAACACAACAACCCATCAATCGAACAAACTTCCTGTGGTTCACCTCGTTCAATGGCTTTCAACAGTCAAATTAATCACAACAGTGATGGGTGTCTCTTCATAGGTTCGACAGTGCTCTTCCCAACTGCCTAATGCAGCAATCCAGAAGATCTTGATGATACTTCCACGCTCCAAGGCAGATAGCTCCTCATTCTAGAGATATGAGACAGGATCTCCTTACCAACTCTCTCCAACAACAACAACAAGAGGATATAGGTTTCTCTCCTCCAACAATGACTCACGCTCTATAGCGGTGTCTCACCAATCGTGACCAGACTTTAATATAACTGGCTCTCCTCCTACAATGACTCACAATCCTCAACCACTTTGTCACTTGGCTTTGATACCAACATAGAAAATGGAGAATAACATAGCGAGACGATGAGGCCACAAGGACTCAGACAAGTGAGACTACGCTCATACACTATGTCGCATCATTAGTTAGAAATCCATTACATATATAGATGTAGAACAACAAACTAACTTAAGAACAAACTCCTATAAAATAGGATCTCAAACGACTCTCATACCAAACTTATCCAAGCACATAACAACTTAATAACCTCTTCCTAACAACATTCTAATTTCTCCATTATTTCTCCAACACAAGTTGGTTTATTTTGTATTGGGACACCCATGTCTTACCAAAGGTTAATATTTTTTTTCCTTTATTTTATGATTGTACATATACATTGGAAATTTAACTTAAATTAATGGACAAGAAAAAACCGTCTTTTATTTTGACATTGATTGTGGCCTAACAACTTTTATAAATATTTTACTAGGAAAACATTTATTTTATAATTGATAAATTTAGTGGTTTGTTTGTTTTCATTTAAGAAATAAAAATGGATGCACAAAGCCCCACTTCACATTAGTTAAATAACTTACAAAACCCCTCTTCTTGGGCGAGTGATTTTGTATAAAATCATAATTTTGTTCATAGTTTCACTTCTATCATACTTTTGACTAAATCCATTTTACTAAACTCACCATTTCAAAAGTATGTTTTTAACTGGCAAACCGGTCAAAGTATCTTCTCAATATATGCGTTACAATCCTTTCTCATTGGCGTTCACGCCTTGGAAGGTCTAGTTCCAGAAGTCATGAAACTCGGTCCTCTACTTCCAAATTCTTCTTGCTGTGGTGATTCAGAATCATTTTGAATGATCGGCTGTTCATTCAACAGCCAAATATCATCGTCCCACAGAGACCCATAGGAAACCTCCGTATTCTCGACATAGCCATGCACGGGGTGGGAATACATAATATCGGGCTCTGAATCTCGATCGAGGTAGTTCGGCATGATGATTCCAAATTCATAGGGACTAATAGGGTCTACAAAGAAATCAAGATCTGCATGAACATCATCGTGATAAGTGAAATCTCCTATATCCGACGTCACCGAGGTTGCTTCAGAATTCCCTTCTGCAGTTAATTCGCCTTGCTTATTTGAACCTATCTCATCAGTACTGCCCTTTTCATCGGTGGACTCGATATTATTATGTGTTTGCACCTTCAAACCAGTTTCATCTTCCACAGACTTTACAACACCATTGAGCCTCATCTCACCCTCCAGCTGAATCACAGTGTGTGTTTCTTCTGGATTGTTGTTATTGGCATCCATATTATCGATTTTCTCAACCAAGGCTATGAGATCACTATCGTATACCAAACTTCCGCTATTGGTTGTCTTCGCATCTGGCAAAGCCAGTCTACCATTCCAATACTCATCTCTCGCTCGCTTATTCTGAGAAAACGGTGAGGAGGCGGCCATCTCCGCAAAGAACTCCTGTGATAAAACACAACAGTGCATACAACAACAAGAGTTTTCTTATATCACCTATCCATCCGCCTTCGCCTTCGAAGTTCGGGGGTTGAGAGTTAATGCAAACAGTCGAGTCATTAAAATTACCGAATACACATAACTTCACTGTCACCCCAAAAATTGTCTACAATATATAGATAACTGGCAGTGGACAGTTCACAAGAGATCCCGCATCATCTTGAAGCTTTCGAACTAATACAATCCAACGTGTTGTTTTTAAGACAGCATTCGTAGAATCCACGTAAAGTTTAAACCCACCTCGCAGTCGAAATCATACTGTTCAAGCACTCAAGTTACCGGAGAAAATTAGAAAAACCTTCCCGATTTCATTCAAACGGACCACATTTCCATTTCCATTATTTAGGATCAAACCAGCACGCAAGTTATTGGCGAAAATTAGATAAAAAAACATCTCGTTTTCATTCAAACGGACGACATTTCCATTCATTCCGATCGGACCCAGCACCCAAGTTTAGGGAGAAAATTAGTAAAACCTTCTCGATTTCATTCAAACTGAATGGGCGCAGCACTTGCACTTTTGATGAAGCCTGACAAAGCTGATTAGCCTCTACTTAAATACGAAAGTTTTATGGAACCATGTAAATGGCAAAAAATAATATTTCCATCATCATGGCTTTTGAATGTGTATTTTTTAATCGTTTTTTATTGCCTTGGTCGTAATCTTTTAATTACCCAGAATTAGAATTTTTATGTATTTTGCAATAAATTGAATCCATTGCTCTTGTACCGTAATTTATCTTTGAAAATTTTATAAAAATAAATTGTTGGTATTTATAAAAAAAAATTGTGTGAAAACGTAAACATTTGAAAAATGTAAACTATACATCCTCATATCCTTATCAATATTATATATGAACTATACATCCGCATATCTTTATCAATACTATACATCCTCATGTCCTTATCAGAAATACTCATATCCCAGAAATACGATTAATATTAAAATAACTGAAATTTTTCTGCCGTCATAATTTCTTCTTGTGATATAATCTACCACAATATAAACCAAATATTATCTAAACTATACATCCTCATGTCCTTATCAGAAATATTAATACTAATATTAAAATAAATGAAACATTTCATTGATAATAATTTTTTCTTTGTATATAATCCAGGACAATATAATCCACCATAATTTCTTCTTGCAACATAATCCACCACAATATTATCTGACTGTGTCGACACAACTCCGTACGTACAATATCCAACTATTTCATTCTCTCCCACCCCTTTGAGATGATGCACATATTACATTCAATTCAAATCCAGATGGTGGGGAGATTCTTTGATCCATATTATGAGAATGGTGTAACCGAATTTTAACGAGAATAGTGTAGAATTTAATGAGAATAATGTAATAGAATTTAAATGGTTGGTGAAATCATAATTTTACATTCTTCAAATTATATTTTTATATATAAATTAATTTTATATTGTCAAAATTTTTAAATATACTCTGTGATGTTAATGATTAAAATTTATAATTCTAATTTTATTAAACAAAACTTTTAAGAAACAATAAACAATAAAAAAAACTTAAAAATTAAAATACTTCAATCACAATAGAATTTTACATTCTTCAAATTATATTTTTATATATAAATTAATTTTATATTGTCAAAAATCTTAAATATACTCTGTGATGTTAATGATTAAAATCTATAATTCTAATTTTATTAAACAGAACTCTTAAGAAACAATAAGCAATAAAAAAACTTAAAAGTTGAAATACTTCAATCACAATGGAATTGTTTTGAGAAACTATTAAAACGTAAAAGGTTGGAATACTTCCATCAGAATGGAATTAATTTTAAAGTATATTAATTCCAATGTCTTGTCTTTACTATGCCATGCGTAGTCACTACGGTCATATTTTAGACACACATTTGATAAAGAATGACTACCAATTCTAATTGCTGCAAGCAAATTTAGATTTCCTTTTTTTATGCAAGATTTGAAGAAAAGTCAATGTATAAACGTTTTTTATCATTTTTTTTTATTTAATCATATTAATTGGAGTAGGTTAATTCTGGAGTAAATAGATTTCAGAATTTTGCCCCATTTTAAATCAATTTAAATGCTTCGAAAAAGCTCATTTCATGTAAATTTGGGCAAAATTCTAATTTTCTATTATTTAAATTTGCATTTTAAAATGTATCAATAGATTTGCTATTAAAAAATCCCTAAAACATTTGTATAATACAAATTTAATCATTCAAATGTTCATATCCAACTATTTCTAACCAAATTTCGAATAAATTTAAACTAATAATATCCATAAAAAAAACCAAATAGAAAATTAAATTAATAATATTCATAAAAGAAAATGGCAAAGTCAAAAACCTAAAACGTTTAAACTACGGCTTAAATAAAATAGACAATTGGAACGGTTGGGTGTGAAATATCCCGGCTGCAGACGCAACTAAGTCTCGGATTGGGCACGAAGGAATCCAGACAATAGTCATAAAAATTATTCCTAAAAATGATCGGAGGCCATAATTATTAATAATTTACAGAACAGCGATTTGCACACGTCGTTGTAGGGTGGACGGTTCGGTTTATCCACAAATTCTGAAACATGTCGTCGTGACAACAACCACGTCGTCATTGTAGAAGGCACAGTTGCCATTAAGATCCTCAGTTACTCAATTATTTTTATTTCGCTACCTTGACCTTTTTAAAAAATATAACCCCATAAGATTACTCAATTATTTTTATTTCGATTCCAATAGACCCCAAGTATAGGGACTCTCCTTTATTTAGAAAATTTAATAACCGCAAAGACCAGAGAATAAAAGCATATATACAAGAAAGTTCCATAATGATGAATGAAGAGAAAAACGTATATACATATAAACACTTTCAAAATAGATGTTTCTTTTTCCAAGGCACGAGGTTAGGTGTGGTCGCATTGATCAGGTTGATTGAGAGGGAAGGAGCTTAGGATTTCCTTTTAAAGAAGAGATGAACTTCCTTTTGTTCCTTTTCAAGGCTCCAAAACCCATCCCTATGGCATACAATCTCACAATGGTGCCATTATTGTATTCATTTGCTAAATATTTTCCTTACAAGGCCTCTTGCATGGTATATGAGCTCCAAAATAATTTTTTAGGACTTGAGACAACAGTGTTCATCCTTGGATCATGGCTAGGGCCTTCATACCAATGTCTAGCGTGCCAAACCTTCAAATAGTGTTCATATTACAATTATGGTGAAAAGATTTTCTTTATAGGGCTCTTGTGGTGCATTTGGACACCATGGATGGTCCATAAGCATTAAAATCATCCTTAGATGATGGTCAAGACATTAAGAACCATAACTTGTGTGCAAACCCTCATAATGGATCCCATATTACCATGGCCAAGCCCGCAACAACATGGACCATGATACCGATAATCTTTGTTTAGGTTGTGTTATCACACAAGTTGTAGGTTGGGCAAAGCCCAACCCAACCACCAACTGACAACAACTAGGAAGGAACCTACCCACTCTCACCTTTGGAAGGTGTCCTCATCACTTTAGAGGTGAGGTAGTCACCTCAAGGGGATAATCCCGGTGACCCTAGGGGGAAAAGAGATGGAAAATGATAAGTATGAATGGATGCCCCTAAAGGTCAATTCTATATGGTAGGAAATGCTTGAAAAAGGGTCGTGGGAAGACTCAAGGATTACCAAATGAGTTGAGTGATCCTCCGAGAGTAAAGTACCTGCCCGAGACACAATGAAATCCAAGGATACTTGCAATATGTTAGTTCGAAAAACAAGTTAAGATTGTTGTCGCTAATTTGGAGAAACAATAAATGATGTATATCTGCTCAATAAAGATAACAAAGGATACAATATAAGTGCCAAGCATATGATAAATAAACAAGAGACAAATCTAGTGAAAGCGAGATCAACTCACAAAAGATTAAGCAATAACTTTAGCAGAAAAAATCAAGGATGAGACAAAAGGTTACTGTACTGATATCATCATCCTTATTGTTGTAGCAACGCAAGATTAACAACAGAAAAATCAACCACTACAAACCACCTCTAACTAGCCCAATAGTTGTGTTATTATTGGTAGAGAGTTAGGGTGAAGTTAAGGTTAAATCCTAGGGTTAGTTTAGGATTTATTAAGTGTTAGAAGGTTATTTTTCTGCAACACTAATGGTTGTAGGTTAGTTTTGTAACAACAACAAGGAGTTGTGTTTGAATTGGGACAAAGACACAATGGACACTTTCCCAAAGAGACAATTTTAAAACTTGAAATTTTCAAGTTTACCAAGGAAAAAAATTATTTCTCCAATGCAACAAGTAGACGAATAGTGCCTTTAATAATCAGGTTAATGGAGTCAAACAAAGAAAGAGCTAGAGGTAATACCTCTTTAGGGGTGTAAATCCTCTTACTCCACAAGGCAAGTATCTTTAGCTAGGGTTTAGGCTAAGAGGTTGTATGCCCTTATACTTCTCTTAGAAAACTCTGGTTAAAACAATAACATGTAAGAATAAAATGGTGGAGACAAAGGTGGCACTGTATTCCCTTATACTTCCCACCTAGCTCTAGAAAAATAACCTTGACTTGAATAACAAATGATAGAACAATGCAAAATACCTTACCAATTCAAGAAACAAAACCTAAGACAAACCACCACAATAGAAAAGAAGAGCCTTCCAAGTCTAGCACATCACTTCCATCAACCAATAACCAAAGCTATAGCCATAAACAATAGCACAAGGGAGATAACTAGCCAAAGATAGCGAAAAATTTAGTCCAATCCTACTCCAAATTTGAGAGTTATGATATAAAATGAGATCTTATGATCTTTATTTATACAAAATGTCACTAACATAGTTTGTCCACATAATATTAGGGTAAACCACGAGACTAGAGGTCAGCAACCCTAATCTTTCCTCTTGACACAAATAATATTAAACAATTCACTTTAAAATCTATTTTTTACACAAATGAAAACCCTAAGAGTGACATCACCCCTTTAAGAGGGATGTTTTGGCACTTTTAGGAAAACGTTGAGTTGGATATGGTAGGGTTTGGCCTCCAAAGTACATGTGTCTCCAATCCAACCTTCTTATTCATGATCCACGGTTTTCTTCCTTCAAATCATCCCATGTGTATCCATCACCACGTCAAACCCCTCAAGCATGATGCCATCCCTCCAAAAGATGATGTTTTGTCTCTTCTAGGCAAAACGTTTTACATGTGAGGGCTAGGTCATATGTTTCAAATCATATTCTAGGCCTCGAAAGATCCATTCTTTTCATCCTACATGTGAGCCCTTAGAATCCAACCTTTGGGATTTAAGCCCCATGGAAGCCAAAGCTAGGCTTGTTCCTCAAAAAATGTCCACCAACTAGGTCCTGCAAAGACAAATAAGCATGACCCCCAAGGATATCAAGTAAAAATATCATGATGAACAAATCAAATCAATAAATGAGACACCTAAGTATGTGCATCAAAGATTACCTTGTCAAACAAGTAAGTTCTCAAAGACATTATGTGACTTTCCAATCTTGGATGTGGGAGGGTTGACGAGGTGTCCTATTGGGTAGATATTTCATAGGCCAAGGAATTCTTCCCAAGTGATACCTTTATAATCCATGTAAAATGTATGAAGTGGTTAAGGATCAAGACTCATTGAGCATGGGGTTCATGACATACAAGGGGTTGTAGTGTCTCATTCATGGGTTCCTTTGTAGAGGGTGTGCGACACCTTCTTTTGTAATGCACTTTTTTGAAGCCCATTTTAAATTGTCATTCATTGTTTAGTTAATGTTTTAAAAGATGATTTGAAGGCCATTTTCTAGTCGTGGTGTCAAGATAGCGAGAGTGTCACTCACAAATACCTTGTATAAATGAAAAGGTTGGCTCGTGACGAGACCCTGTTTATCTCAACGATGCAACTGAGAGCCATTATCTTGGCTTGGTGACCAGATGCTGATAATGTCATAAAACTAGATACCCATGATCATGATAGGTTGGCTCGTGATGAGACCTCCTATCTTCCAACTAACCTCCTAAGAATTCTATCATTTTTCTTGCATGTCCCCCTTTTCTTATAGATAAGTGTTTCATTGTTTTCTTAGGGGATCCCTGGGCGAAGCATTTCGAAGGTCTATATAAATATGATTTTATATTTTTTATCCAACATCAATCCCTCTGGGCCTTCATCCCCTTCTTCACATAGAATTAGGGAGAAACCATTCTTGGGTCAATACACCCTAGACAATCCCAAGAGATAAGGAAATAAGGGGGTATTTAATGATGGAAAGTGCTAAGTATGGAAGGGAATTATATGATGCCTATTAATCAGAGTTCCTAGTAGAAAACCCATCCCGAGGAAAGACCACTACTAGGGCACAATGTCAACAACCAAGGTGAAACAGGGAAAAATACATTATTTCCAAGCATATGTCATGAAATATAAACGAATATAAGATACAACATACTCAAGTGCCTCAAATATTGAAATGACACTCACCATACTACATAACTTGTACTTCATGGAGCAAGGCCCATTTCCTTCCGAAAGACAGTGGGTGCGGTGGATGCCATCTTGAAAATCCTGACTTATGTGGTGGTGAGAAGGGTCTCCATCTGTGCAAGTGGACATTGTTTCTCATATAGTCTCTCTCCACTCCATATATGCAACCTAAGGGACTTGAGACAATATCTCCTTAGTTATCCCACAAAATGGGGATAACAAGTTGTAACACCTTTTTTCCTCCCTTGACCAAGGATAATTTTAAGCATGGGAATTTATTTTGAAATGTAGAAACCTTGGTGAATCTTACTGGTCCTTTATATCTCAACTATAAATGTTTGGCGATATTTTTGTTAAAATATTTAAATTTATAAGTATTTTATATAGTTTTTATAAAATTTTGGCGATTTTTAAGGTAAAATAATTTTGTCCTAAAGAACTTTGGCAAACAATTTCTAGAATGGAGAATCCTTTTTTAGGAAAAAGCATGGAAAATTAGCCCATGGTAGAAATTTATTGCCTAAAATTTTCCCTGCCCTTGACCATGCTGAAGATCTTGAGATCCATCCCAGTGTGTAAAACTTCATATAGGTGTTCATACCTCGCTTGGAGTCCAAAGATCCCTTTTGGAGGCACTAGGTGTTGCTTCAAGGCCATTTTCATGGCCTAGAACCATAAAATATTCATTCAGAGATTAATAACCTTAATTTCCTTCCTTTAACATGGTGAATACTCTAATACCATCCTCGGTGCACAAAACCTCATAATGGAATTGAATGCCAAAGATCCCTTGTAAGGTACGAGAGGTATTATGTGAAGCACAAACTGAATTTGTTCTGAAAAATATCATCATATAGCAAAATATAGAGAACAAGAACAACAAAAATGATATGTTTATTTATATAAATCCAAGTTCACTTGATTCTTCGAGTGGGCAACCTCAAGCAAAGCATAATAAAATTACAAAATAATTCCCAAAAGAAAATCTTCCCATGCTTTCTACTTCTATTTATACTATTTCTCTATTCTAGAGAACATTATAGAGGAAAATCTCTCTAGAATCAGAGTCTTTTGTTAAGTATTATTACATTAGACATTTTCACATTATTACATGTGCCTTATTTACTAATTTCATCCTTTATTACATAGAAAACATATTTTTCTACCTACATGAGGGGTTATGGGTCAGGGAGGTTAGGTCCCTAATATTCCATCCCCATTGAAAACAACCTTGTTCTAAAGGCTTGAGATGGGGAAATTGTTGGACAATATTAGTCGTCTCCCATGTGGCATCTTTGTTAATGTTTATAGCATCAAAAAAATATCTATATACAAGTTTAACTATCTAGATGTGTGGAAGTCGTCCAAAGCCTTCTACATTGAGACTTTACTTTGATTAAAGGAATTATTAAAGTAAAGTTCTTTTATTAGTGAGTTGATTTTTATTTAGAGAAATGTTTTAATTAACATTAGTGAATTAAATAATAGTTGTTGATATGAAGTGAGGTGAGAAGTAATATCAACCATTAATCACTTTGAAGATTAGGGATAGATTATAACTCAATCTTATAAAAGTAAGGATAGGGTGAAGGAGAAAGACACTTGTGTGTTGATACAAAAGAGAGAGAAAATAATTTCTTTTGGTTAGAGGGTTGGATCAGGAAGGACTCCGAGACAAGAAAATCTTGGATAGGTGGAGAAGGACTTCCAACTAGAGATTATGTCAAGGAAAACATAGAACAGAGGTAGTCACAAGTGGGTTTCATCATATTGGAGCCGCATAAGCAAGGTCGCGTTGTAGGGAGTAACATACAATATTTGAATGTATGTATGCAGGCTTAAGTGGAGACATGTGTGTATATGTGGGTTTTATTAAGGAAAGGCACACATGAAATACCGAGGTCGTAAAGAAGATAAAGAGTTGCTAGCTTTTGTAGGTACTATCTATAGTTTTCTGTATTTCTCTTTTGGACAATCCCAGGTACATGAGCCTTTGTAAGCTTTGAATTTTTTTGAATGATAAACTTAGTTGATGGGTAGAATATCTTTGTGTATTTTGGTCGAGATTTTGGTTTCCAATATTTCTTCGGCTATCTTTATTTGAGTTGAATATCTGAGCAGTATATGTTGTTTTGTGAGCTGCTAATATGATTTATAGCAAGGAAATCACTAGATAATAAGATACCTAGGTGCTAGAGTAAGGGATTTCAACATGATTTCAGAGAAGTTGATCTGAGAGGAATCTAGATATCATATCCATAGTAGTTGATATCATATTTGCAAGTATATCTTAGTATATCCATAGCCAATAGTTAGAAATCAAGGGTTGAATTTTAGGGAAAAAACAATACTAAGGAAGAACTAGGGTTTTATAGTTGTATGGAGTTGTACACATGTTGCAGAAGGAATATTCACATACATACATGGATTTCTTAGGAGACATTCATGTATGTGCAAGTTGTAGTAATCATAGGTAAATACATACATGGGTTTCAGTAAGGAAATTTGTGTACATATGCGAGTTTTATTGTTGACAGGCTTGTACAATGTCATACAAGTTAGTACAAGGGAAGTGCCAACAACATGTTATTTCCAAAGATGTTTATGAGCTCTCAGGGGTGCCATTACTAAGTCAGAGAGTTGAAGACAATGGATTGAGAATCCAACTTCCTATCTTGGAAATAAAAATTGATTCTGGCCTTGAAGGACTTGACCTTTGGGAGTTTTTGGAGAAAGAAGTTGTTTCATCGACAAATCCGTTAACTTTGGAAGTTCATGGGAAAGAATGAGATAAAATTTGAGAGGATTATGTTGGATTCAGTGAAGGATCATCTAATCCCTCACCTATCTAAGAGGAATATCACTAAATAGATATTTGATTCGTTGGTAGTTTTATTCCAGAGAACTAACATGAATAAGAAGATGGTATTAGTAAATAAACTCAAATATGTGCATATGTCTAGATTTGAAAATGTTAACATCTATTTTGTTGGGAAACTTAGGTATGTGATCATCTTGTAGCCATAGGGGAGAAAGTGGATGATGTAGACCTCATAAATGTGGCATTGAATGGTATTCTTGAGTCTTGGGAACCATTTTCCAAGGGAGTTTGCAGTTGGGAAAAACTCTGAGATTGGAAGAGAATTTGGGATGATTGAATGTTGGAAGAGACTCAAGAGGAGTCTAAAGCATGAAATCAGGGAGATGAAGAGGATGAGAACTTATTTATTGAATGTAAGACATGGAAATGGTTCCAAGGGTAATAGGTAGGAGTCAACATCCCATCTAGGTAAGAAGGACTTTATTAAAATCAAGTGCTTTATGTGCCACAAGTATGGGCACTGTTATGACCCAAGGGGAGCATATATAGGGATAATTGTATATGATATGACCTCAAGCAGGAGAATATATGGGTTTAAACATACATGTAATGTGTAAATATATATGTAATAGGGTCATCCATATAGTAAAGGGGCCTCATATTTAGGTGTGAATAGGTATATATAGAGATCATGTATTCATTATTGTAGACATTTGAATGGTGATGTATGAATGTCATTTGTTATGTGGAAAAGGTTCTCCTATTTTTTAAGGAGTTACTGTGTAAATTATCTATATTGGAGTTGTTCTCCAAGATCACATTTTGTACATGGTGTGTACCTATGTTATGCTATGATAATTTAAGAATTTGAATCATTACATTTGGTATCAGAGCATCGATCCTAGGGTTTTTCTTCCTCAAGAAAGTCATCTTGAATTTTTTTCTATAATTTGTTTTGGAGCCACTTCAAATAGATAAAATTAGAGGATGATTTGAAGACATATCATGGTACCTGCGCTACAAATTTCATCTTTTGGTCCGTTGCACTTTCGAAGATATACCCTATGCAAGATATGGTTTTTAATTAGTCCTGTAACTAGTCTCAAACAAGTGTTTTGGGTAAAATAGTCATAAAATCTTCATAGATGATCCAAATTCCATGAGACCAATTCAATTGAAAAGAATACAATTTGTTTTATTTTTTTTGTGATTTTTAGAACAAAATATCTATTATTGGGCACGTGGCATGTCATACAATTTCGCTCTCTAGGAAAGGCGAAAAATCAGCAAGGTTTGGGAAAGTTACCATAACTTCCATTTGGGACACTTAATTTTGGTTAGGCCTATGGAATTTCAGAGAAGATACTTCAGAGTACTATAGGTCAAAATTTTAGATTCATTGGGGAAACAATTCAAAAATACGTTAGAAGGAAAGTCGCCTAGGAGGACATGCTTCAAATCATGGTTTTAAAGCTATGTTCATTTAAAAGTATCACAACTTTTGTTTTTCCCTTCGGAGAAAGTAGTTTCCCTGATATTCAAATGAAATCAATTGAAACATTGATCAATTGAAAATTGAGGGTCGGTGATGCAGAGAAACTAAGGGACAAAACCTAGGACTCACATGATCTAAGGAAAAAAATTATGTTGTAAAGTTGAACTGAGTTGATGCCTCTTTGAAGAGGTTTTTTTTTAATCTAATTGCATCATTTTTGGGAAGATTTGTGTTTTTCTGCATGTTTTTGGAGGCGATTATTTTTGTGCAGTCTTCAGGAGGTGAAGAATTGTAGGAATTCTCTTTTCCAAGGCAATAACGTGAAAATTTTGAATATTAGGAATTATCCATGCGAAATAGCTTGACCTTGTTTGAGGTGAGGTTGTTTCAATCCAGTAAGGTATGCATTTTTTTGAATGAGAAATTTTTATTCCTTATAGCTTCAGAGGTTTGTCCTTGTTTTTGTTAAGGTTACCTACATTTTTACCCGATGTACCATGTGTTTGTCGTGTTCGATCATAGTCGCGCTAGATTTGGACATTTTGTCTCGTTTTATGGAAAGATTATAATATTTTGACAAGGTGTTGTCTTTTCTTTTCTGTATTTTGCTTCCTTTGTTTTTATTGTTTGTTGTTATGTTTCCCACACCTTATAGTAATTATATTTTTAAGTATTTCATTTTTGTTCGGATGTGGAGGGATTTGGTAAAATCTATGATCCTTTAAAGAAACATACATAAAATGTTGAAATCGTAGCAGTGTATATGTGTTTTATGGAAAACATATGCAAATATTCTATAAAAATATAAGAAGTTGAAATTAATCTTCTTTTGAAAATTCGTAGATATTTGTAGGATATGTAAAAAGAGTTTCCAGTGGTAAATATAAACCAAACTATGGCCCTATCCATGGAGTTTTTAAAGTAAATATATGTATCTTTGATTGAGCATACTTACAATTATGTTTAAACATACACTTTTTCTTTTGATTATATCGTATACCTATTGTGAGGAAACTAGAGGAATTTCAAAGGTTAGGCTTGATCGTGTAACCTTTTGTTCGTGTATGTGCTTTGGGAATCAAGAACTGGACTTTGCATAGTCTATTTAAGATCGTTTCCATCTTCCCATGCTATTGGATTTTTTTTTTTTAAATTACCTCTTATTCAAGTGCTTTTCGCAATTATAGAATCCGAGTTTATTGAAAATAGTAGAGATATTTACATCCCTGTCTGTATTCTTCCTGGTTATAACTTTTTGGGAAGGAAATTCATATGAAACATTCTGAATTACATTCGAGAAAAGAAAACTTGAATGAATAACCTATTTTCTTGGAGGTCACTTGCAACTTAGTTTCTTTGTGCGTTTTTTGTCGAAGTAAACAAATTTATATGATGTCAGTTTCTTTGTTGTTCATAAATGTTTTCTACATTATGGGTTGCAGTTTTTGTTCCAGCTATAGATAGCTACAGCTATACATGAATAGAAGTGCAAATTATGAAATTCGGACATTACAAAGATTTGACTAGTAACTTGGAGTTTGACATCTTCGTTCAATTGGAGTTGAATGCTATTGAGAGAGACTTCCTTCGTATAGGATATGAGTAAGTAGAATGGTTTTGGTCTTGCCATACTTTATATATGAATTGAATTGAAGTTTAAAAAATACTTAAGGTAATATAAGAAACTAAAGACAAAATAATTCATAAGGCCTTATAAATGGCAAGCAATGGATCCAAGTAAACTAAGAAAAGAAATGGGGACAATTAAGGATTAGACAATCATTGGGCTAGAAAAAGTGGAAAACACTAGATCTCTAAACCTAGATGTTGCAGTCATGGTGAAGTTCCAACCGATGAAAAATATGTACAATAAATTTTGCACCTCACTTCTTATTCAATGGGTTATGTGAGCGCATGTGTAGTTGGCTTGTCTAAACGCCTTGGAAAAACTCACAACTCGGTAATGGTACTGAAATAAGTTAGGATTATTCATAGGTTTTTGCGTGATGGTGATCCTAGTTTTGAGCAACAAGTGATTTATGCAAGAAGGCGTGGTGATTGTTTACTAAACTTTTCTAATTTTAGAGATGATGCACATTCCAATGTCAACGATGACGCTACATTTGTATGCATGTATGCCTCATACCTTGATGAGTGTCGTGATTGCTTAGTTGTTAATGCAAAATAGATTAATGGTATATTTAACAAGGATCAGAGGATGGGATACATTGCTAATGAGTTTGGTAGTGGAGATTATGGGAGTAATGGATACAATAATCACACATTCGGTTACATTGATTATGAAGTATGTGGGAAAGAAGAAACATTGCTAGCCAATGGTCAACCTATGGAAATATGAGATATGAAAACCAAAATGAATTTTGACAAGTTATACAATTGGCTAAGGGTTTTGGAACATTTGATTTCTTTTCTCTCTACAGGAACAGCAAAGAGTAACAGATTGGTCCAAATTGCGATTTATTCCATTGTTAGGGAGAGCTTTCAACTATATGGTGATATTTGTGATGGGTTGTAAGTTATCCTTGATATATTCTTTGACATGGAGTATCAATATTTTGTCAAGGAATTTAAAATGTATTCAAGAGAAGAAAAGCATGTTGGAGAATTGGCATCCATTTATAGCTTCTGCAAAAGTATAGGAGTGAAAATGATTTCAAAGAAACTACTTGAGGAATTGGAGGAATTTCTAAGTGAGAGGTCATCTTCTTGCAATCAAAGGCCCAAGAGTCTAGAACCAGTACTAGAGAAGTTGCAAAGTCATGTCCTGAATTCATAAGAACGAGTCAAGGATTTAAATAAAATGAAAGCACTTTCAGCTCTTGGAGATGACGCAAACAACAAACTTGAGAAACAACATATGTCAACAAAAAGACACGAGGGAGATGTATTCCCTACTTGAGGGACTATAGAAATGAGTCACTCCTTCACTCCGTATTAGTTCCAAGTTTGACTTAAATTTTTTTTTTATTTACAATGTTCAACTTAGGCATATTTTTATTTTAATTAAAATAAATTAAAAATAAATAATTGTCTCCTATATTATTGGTTCAGGGTCTTATTACCCATTTGGAGGAATGAATTAATAAATATATCCCAGAATTTATAAATATATCCACAAGTTGTCAATCCCATGTTGTGTGATGTGCAAGCTCCATCATATGTCTCACTGCTTTCTTCAACATACATCGTTCCCATCACCATTGTGTGCATTGATTAACATATGCAAGCTATGACATATGTCTCACCCTAGGAACTCATTACCTCTACCTCGTTCTATCAGCTTACCGCTTACACAGCCTTCACTTCCTTCTTCTACTTACAACGTTCCCATCACTGTTGTTACACTTCGAGTTGCTACTCCCATTTCTGCAACCGCCACAAGTAAAGTTACAAATGAACTAGATATTTGTGTTTTTGCATATGCATTTGTTATTTTTATGGTTACAAATGCAATTGTTCAATATACCATTTCCATTTTTATGTAATTTAATCTTTTTTATTTATGTATACTAAAAGGAGACATTTTCA
>SNQJ01S0012144.1:83501-95140 GCA_010110895.2 Picea sitchensis
ACTTCTTGATATTAAACGAAGACGGATTACATCCTTATATAGGAAAAGACTCTCCCGAGTCGGCTACATGCAAACCATAAGACAACTAGACAACTGACTATGAACTAAGAACTAACTCTTCTAATTGGCGCTTACAACTGGCACTTTATTATTGGAGTGAACAACTAGATCTCCATTACTTCCAAGTGTGTAAGCGGTAAGTTGATAGAACGAGGTAGAGGTAATGAGTTCCTAGGGTGAGACATATGTCATAGCTTGCATATGTTAATCAATGCACACAATGGTGATGGGAACGATGTATGTTGAAGAAAGCAGTGAGACATATGATGGAGCTTGCACATCACAGAGCATGGGATTGACAACTTGTGGATATATTTATCAATTCTGGGATATATTTATTAATTTATTCCTCCAAATGGGTAATAAGACCCTGAACCAATAATATAGGAGATAATTATTTATTTTTAATTTATTTTAATTAAAATAAAAATATGCCTAAATTGAACATTGTAAATAAAGAAAAAATTAAGTCAAACTTGGAACTAATACGGAGTCAAGGAGTGACTCATTTCTATAGTCCCTCAAGTAGGGAATACATCTCCCTCATGTCTTTTTGTTGACATATGTTGTTTCTCAAGTTTGTTGTTTGCGTCATCTCCAAGAGCTGAAAGTGCTTTCATTTTATTTAAATCCTTGACTCGCTCTTATGAATTCTGGACATGACTTTGCAACTTCTCTGGTACTGGTTCTATACTCTTGGGCCTTTGATTACAAGAAGATGACCTCTCACTTAGAAATTCCTCCAATTCCTCAAGTAGTTTCTTTGAAATCATTCATTCCTATACTTTTGCAGAAGCTATAAATGGATGCCAATTCTCCAACATGCTTTTCTTCTCTTGAATACATTTTAAATTCCTTGATAAAATATTGATACTCCATGTCAAAGAATATATCAATGATAACTTCCAACCCATCACAAATATCACCATATAGTTGAAAGCTCTCCCTAACAATGGAATAAATAGCAAATTGGACCAATCCGTTACTCTTTGTTGTTCCTGTAGAGAGAAAAGAAATCAAATGTTCCAAAACCCTTAGCCAATTGTATAACTTGTCAAAATTCATTTTCGTTTTCATATGTCATATTTCCATAGGTTTACCATTGGCTAACAATGTTTCTTCTTTCCCACAGACTTCATAATCAATGTAACCGAATGTGTGATTATTGTATCCATTACTCCCATAATCTCCACTACCAAACTCATTAGCAATGTATCCCATACTCTAATCCTTGTTAAATATACCATTAATCTATTTTGTATTAACAACTAAGCAATCACGACACTCATCAAGGTATGAGGCATACATGCGTACAAAGGTAGCGTCATCGTTGACATTGGAATGCGCATCATCTCTAAAACTAGAAAAGTTTACTAAATAATCACCACGCCTTCGTGCATAAATCACTTGTTGCGCTCAAAACTAGGATCACCGTCACGCAAAAACCTATGAATAATCCCAACTTATTTCAGTGCCATTACCGAGTTGTGAGTTTTTCCTAGGCGTTTAGACAAGCCAACTACACATGCGCTCACATAACCCATTGAATAAGAAGTGAGGTGCAAAATTTATTGTACATATTTTTCATCGGTTGGAACTTCACCATGACTGCAACATCTAGGTTTAGAGATCTAGTGTTTTCCACTTTTTCTAGCCCAATGATTGTCTAATCCTTAACTGTCCCCATATATTTTCTTAGTTTACTTGGATCCATTGCTTGCCATTTATAAGGCCTTATGAATTATTTTGTCTTTAGTTTCTTATATTACCTTAGGTATTTTTTAAACTTCAATTCAATTCATATATAAAGTATGGCAAGACCAAAACCATTCTACATACTCATATCGTATACGAAGGAAGTCTCTCTCAATAGCATTCAACTCCAATTGAACAAGATGTCAAACTCCAAGTTACTAGTCAGAGCTTTTTAATGTCCGAATTTCATAATTTGCACTTCCATTCATGTATAGTTGTAGCTATCTATAGCTGGAACAAAAACTACAACCGATAATGTAGAAAACATTTATGAACAAGAAAGAAACTGACATCATATAAATTTGTTTACTTCGACAAAAAACGCACAAAGAAACTAAGTTGCAAGTGACCAAGGTAGACCTCCAAGAAAATAGGTTATTCATTCAAGTTTTCTTTTCTCGAATGTAATTCAGAATGTTTCATATGAATTTCCTTCCCGAAAAGTTATGACCAAGGAGAATACAGACATGGATGTAAATATCTCTACTATTTTCAATAAACTCGGATTCTATAATTGCGAAAAGCACTTGAATAAGAGGTAATTTAAAAAAAAAAAAACAATCCAATAGTATGGGAAAATGGAAACGATCTTAAATAGACTATGCAAAGTCCAGTTCTTGATTCCCAAAGCACATACACGAACAAAAGGCTACACGATCAAGCCTAACCTTTGAAATTCCTCCAGTTTCCTCACAATAGGTATACGATATAATCAAAAGAAAAAGTGTATGTTTAAACATAATTGTAAGTATGCTCAATCAAAGATACATATATTTACTTGAAAAAATCCATGGATAGGGCCATAGTTTGGTTTATATTTACCACTAGAAAATCTTTTTACATATCCTACAAATATCTACGAATTTTCAAAATAAGATTAATTTCAACTTCTTATATTTTTATAGAATATTTGCATATGTTCTCCATAAAACACATATACACTGCTAGGATTTCAACATTTTATGTATATTTCTTTAAAGGATCAGAGATTTTACCAAATCCCTCCACATATGAAGAAAAATCAAATACCTAAAAATATAATTACTATAAGGTGTGGGATAATTACTATAAGGTGTGGGAAACATAACAACAAACAATAAAAACAAAGGAAGCAAAATACAGAAAAGAAAAGACAACACCTTGTCAAAATATTATAATCTTTCCATAAAATGAAACAAAATGTCCACATCTAGCGCCACTATGATCGAACACGACAAACACATGGTACATCAAGTAAAAATGTAGATAACCTTAACAAAAACAAGGACAAACCTCTGAAGCTATAAGGAATAAAAATTTCTCATTCAAAAAAATGCATACCTTACTGAATTGAAACAACCTCACCTCAAACAAGGCCAAGCTATTTCGTTTGGATAATTCCTAATATTCAAAATTTTCATGTTATTGCCTTGGAAAAGAGAATTCCTACAATTCTTCACCTGTTGAAGACTGCACAAAAATAATCGCCTCCAAAAACACGCAGAAAAACACAAATCTTCCCCAAAACGATGCAACTAGATTAAAAAAAAACCTCTTCAAAGAGGCATCAACTCAGTTCAACTTTACAACATAATTTTTTTCCTTAGATCGTGTGAGTCCTAGGTTTTCTCCCTTAGTTTCTCTGCATCACCGACCCTCAATTTTCAATTGATCAATGTTTCAATTGAATATTAGGGAACCTACTTTGTCCAAAGGGAAAAACAAAAGTTGTGATACTTTTAAATGAACATAGTTTTAAAACCATGATTTGAATCATGCCCTCCTAGGTGACTTTCCTTCTAACGTATTTTTGAATTGTTTCCCCAATGAATCTAAAATTTTGACCTATAGTACTCTGAAGTATCTTCTCTGAAATTCCATAGGTCTAACAAAAATTAGGTGTCCCAAATGGAAGTTATGGTAACTTTCCCAAACCTTGTTGATTTTTGGCCTTTCCTAGAGAGCGAAGTTGTACGACATGCCATGTGCCCAATAATAGATATTTTATTCTAAAAATCACAAAAAAGATAAAACAAATTGTATGCTTTTCAATTCAATTGGTCTCATGGAATTTGGATCATCTATGAAGATTTTATGACTATTTTACCCAGAACACTTGTTTGAGACTAGTTATAGGACTAATTAAAAACCATATCTTGCATAGGGTATATCTTCGAAAGTGCAACGAACCAAAAGATGAAATTTGTAGTGCAGGTACCATGATATGTCTTTAAATCATCCTCCAATTTTATCTTGAGGAAGAAAAACCCTAGGATCGATGCTCTGATATCAAATGTAATGATCCAAATTCTTAAATTATTATAGCATAACATAGGTACACACCATGTACAAAATTTGATCTTGGAGCACAACTCCAATATAGATAATTTACACAGTAACTCCTTCAAAAATAGGAGAACCTTTTCCACACAAAAAATGACATTCATACATCACCATTCAAATGTCTACAATAATGAATACATTATCTCTACATATACCTATTCACACCTAAATATGAGGCCCCTTTACTATATGGATGACCCTATTACATATATATTTACACATTACATGTACATTTAAACCCATATATTCTCCTGCTTGAGGTCATATCATATACATTTATCCCTATATATGCTCCCCTTGGGTCATAACAGTGCCCATACTTGTGGCACATAAAGCACTTGATTTTAATCAAGTCCTTCTTACCTAGATGGGATGTTGACTCCTACCTATTACCCTTGGAACCATTTCCATGTATTACATTCAAGAAATAAGTTCTCATCCTCTTCATCTCCCCGATTTCATGCTTTAGACTCCTCTTGAGTCTCTTCCAACATTCAATCATCCCAAATTCTCTTCCAATCTCAGAGTTTTTCCCAACTGCAAACTCCCTTGACAAATGGTTCCCAAGACTCAGGAATACCATTCAATGCCACATTCATGAGGTATACATCATCCACTTTCTCCCCTATGGCTACAAGTTGATCACGTACCTAAGTTTCCCGACAAAATAAATGTTAACATTTTCAAATCTAGACATATGCACATATTTGAGTTTATTTATTAATACCATCTTTTTATTCATGTTAGTTCTCTGGAATAAAACTACCAATGAATCAAACATCTATTTAGTCATATTCCTCTTAGATAGGTGAGGAATTAAATGATCCTTCACTGAATCCAACATAATCCTCTCATATTTGATCTCCTTCTTTCTCGTGAGCTGCCAAAGTTAACGGATTTGTCGATGAAACAACTTCTTTGTCCACAAACTCCCAAAGGTCAAGTCCTTCAAGGCCAGAATCAATTTTTATTTCCAAGATAGGAAGTTGGATTCTCAATCCATTGTCTTCAACTCTCAGAATTAGTAATGGCATCCCTCAGAGCTCATAAACATATTTGGAAATAACATGTTGCTAGAACTTCCCTTGTACCGACTTGTATGACATTGTACGAGCCTGTCAACATTAAAACTCGCATATGTACGCAAATTTCCTTACTGAAACCCATGTATGTATGTACCTATGATTACTACAACCCGCACATACATGAATGTCTCCTAAAAAATCCATATTTGTATGTGAATATTCCTTCTGCAACCTGTGTACAACTCCATACAACTATAAAACCCTAGTTCTTCCTCAGTATTGTTGTTTCCCTAAAATTCGATCCTTGATTTCTAACTATTGGCTATGGATCTACTAAGATATACTTGCAGATATGTTATCAACTACTATGGATATGATATCTGGATTCCTCTCAGATCGACTTCTCTGAAATCATGTTGAAATCCCTTACTCTAGCACCTAGGTATCTTATTATCTAGTGATTTCCTTGCTATAAATCATATTAGAAGCTCACAAAACAACATATACTGCTAAGATATTCAACTCAAATAAAGATAGCGGAAGAAATATTGGAAACCAAAATATCAACCAAAATACACAAAGATATTCTACCCATCAACTAAGTTTATCATTCAAAAAATTTCAAAGCTTACAAAGGCTCATGTACCTAGGATTGTCCAAAAGAGAAATACAGAAAACTATAGATAGTACCTACAAACACTAGCAACTCTTTATCTTCTTTACGACCTCCGTATTTCATGTGTGCCTTTACTTAATAAAACCCACATATACACACATTTCTCCACTGAAGCCTGCATACATACATTCAAATATTGTATGTTACTCCCTACAGCGCGACCTTGCTTATGCGGCTCCAATATGATGAAACCCACTTGCGACTACCTCTGTTCTATATTTTCCTTAACATAATCTCTAGATGGAAGTCCTTCTCCACCTATCCAGGGATTTTCTTGTCTCAGAGTCCTTCCTGATCCAACCCTCTAACCAAAAGACATTATTTTCTCTCTCTTTATCAACACACAAGTGTCTTTCTCCTTCACCCTACCCTTACTTTTATAAAATTGAGTTATGATATATCCCTAATCTTCAAAGTGATTAATGGTTGATATTACTTCTCACTTCACTTCATATCAACGACTATTATTTAATTCACTAATGTTAATTAAAACATTTCTCTAAATAAAAATCAACTCACTAATAAAAGAACTTTACTTTAATAATTCCTTTAATCAAAGTAAAGTCTCAAGGTAGAAGGCTTTGGACGAATTCCACACATCTAGATAGTTAAACTTGTATATAGATATTTTTCCGATGCTATAAACATTAACAAAGATTCCACATGGGAGCCGACTACTATTCTCTACAATTTCCCCATCTCAAGCCTTTAGAACAAGGTTGTTTCCAATGGGGATGGAATGTTAGGGACCTAACCTCCCTGACCCATAACCCCTCATGTAGATAGAAAAATATGTTTTCTATGTAATAAAGGATGAAAGTAGTAAATAAGGCACATGTAATAATGTGAACATGTCTAATTTAATAATACTTAACAAAAGACTCTGATTCTAGAGAGATTTTCCTCTATAATGTTCTCTAGAATAGAGAAATAGTATAAATAGGAGTAGAAAGCATGGGAACATTTTCTCTTGAGAATTATTTTGTAATTTTGTTATGCTTTGCTTGAGGTTGCCCACTCAAAGAGACAAGTGAACTTGGATTTATATAAATAAACATATCATTTTTGTTGTTCTTGTTCTCTATATTTTGCTATATGATGATATTTTTAAGAACAAATTTAGTTTGTGCTTCACATAATACCTCACGTACCTTACAAGGTATCTTTGGCATTCAATGCCATTATGAGGTTTTGTGCACCAAGGATGGTATTAGAGTATTCACCATGTTAAAGGAAATAAATTAAGGTTATTAATCTCTGAATGAATATTTTATGGTTCTATGCCATGAAAATGGCCTTGAAGCAACACCTAGTGCCTCCAAAAGGGATCTTTGGCCTCCAAGCAAGGTATGAACACCTATATGAAGTTTTACACACTGGGATGGATCTCAAGATCTTCAGCATGGTCAAGGGTAGGGAAAATTTTAGGGGATAAATTTCTCCCATGGGATAATTTTCCATGCTTTTTCCTAAAAAAAGATTCTCCATTCTAAAAATTGTTTGCCAAAGTTCTTTAAAACAAAATTATTTTACCTTAAAAATCGCCGAAATTTTATAAAAACTATATAAAATACTTATAAATTTAAATATTTTAACAAAAATATCGTCAAACATTTATAGTTGAGATATAAAGGACCAGTAAGATTCACCAAGGTTTCTACATTTCAAAATAAATTCCCATCCTTAAAATTATCCTTAATCAAGGGAGGAAAAAAGGTGTTACAACTTGTTATCCCCATTTTGTGGGATAACTAAGGAGATCTTGTCTCGAGTCCCTTAGGTTGCATATATGGAGTGGAGAGAGACTACATGAGAAACAATGTCCACTTGCATAGATGGAGACCCTTCTCACCACCACATAAGTCAAGATTTTCAAGATGGCATCCACCGCACCCACTATCTTTCGGAAGGAAATGGGCCTTGCTCCATGAAGTACAAGTTATGTAGTATGGTGAGTGTCATTTCATTATTTGAGGCACTTGAGTATGTTGTATCTTATATTCCTTTATATTTCATGACATATGCTTGGAAATAATGTATTTTTCCCTGTTTCACCTTGGTGGTTGACATTGTTCCCTAGTAGTGATCTTTCCTCGGGATGGATTTTCTACTAGGAACTCAGTTTAATAGAAATCATATCATTCCCTTCCATACTTAGCACTTTCCATCATTAAATCCCCCCTTATTTCCTTATCTCTTGGGATTTTCTAGGGTGTATTGACCCAATATGGGTTTCTCCCTAATTCTATGGGAAGAAGGGGATGAAGGCCCAGAGGGATTGATGTTGGATAAAAAAGATAAAATCATATTTATATAGACCTTCCAAATGCTTTGCCCAGGGATCCCTCAAGAAAACAATGAAAAACTTATCTATAAGAAAAGGGGGACACACAAGAATAATGATAGAATTCTTAGGAGGTTAGTTGGAAGATAGGAGGTCTCATCATGAGCCAACCTATCATGATCATGGGTATCTAGTGTTATGACATTATCATCATATGATCACCAAGCCGGGATAATGGCTCTCAGTTGCATTATTGAGATAAATAGGGTCTCATCATGAGCCAACCTTTTCATTTATACAAGGTATTTGTGAGTGACACTCTCGCTATCTGGACACCATGCCTAGAAAATGGCCTTCAAATCATCTTTTAAAACATTAAATAAACAATGAATGACAATGAAATGGGCTTCAAAAATGTGCGTTGCAAAAGAAGGTGCCACACACCCTCTACAAAGGCACCCATGAATGAGACACTACAACCCCTTGTATGTCACGAACCCCATGCCCAATGAGTCTTGATCCTTAACCACTTCATAAAATTTACATGAATTATAAAGGTATCACTTGGGAAACATTCCTTGGCCTATGAAATATCTACCCAATAGGACACCTCGTCAACCCTCCCACATCCAAGATTGGAAAGTCACATAATGTCTTTGAGCACTTCCTTGTTTGACAAGGTAATATTTGATGCACATACTTAGGTGTCTCATTTATTGATTTGATTTGTTCATCATGATATTTTTACTTGATATCCTTGGGGGTCGTGCTTATTTGTCTTTGCAGGACCTAGTTGGTGGACATTTTTTGAGGAACAAGCCTAGCTTTGGCTTCCATGGGGCTTAAATCCCAAAGGTTGGATTCTAAGGGCTCACATGTAGGATGAGAAGAATGGATCTTTGGAGGCCTAGAATATGATTTGAAATATATGACCTAGCCCTCACATGTAAAACATTTTTCCTAGAAGAGAAAAAACGTCATCTTTTGGAGGGATGACATCATGCTTGAGGTGGTGATGGATACACATGGGATGTTTTGAAGGAATAAAACCTTGGATCATGAATAAGAAGGTTGGATTGGAGACACGTGCCCTTTGGAGGCCAAACCCTACCATATCCAACTCAATGTTTTCCTAAAAGTGCCAAAACATCCCTCTTAAAGGGGTGACATCACTCTTAGGGTTTTCATTTGAGCAAAAAATAGAATTTAAAGTGAATTGTTTAATATTATTTGTGTCAAGCGGAAAGATTAGGGTTTCTGACTTCTAGTCTCATGGTTTACCCTAATATTATGTGGACAAACTATGTTAGTGACATTTTGTATAAATAAAGATCATAAGATCTCATTTTATATCATAACTCTCAAATTTGGAGTAGGATTGGACTAAATTTTTTGCTATCTTTGGCTAGTTATCTCCCTTGTGCTATTGTTTATGGCTATAGCTTTGGTTATTGGTTGATGGAAGTGATGTGCTAGACTTGGAAGGCTCTTCTTTTCTATTGTGGTGGTTTGTCTTAGGTTTTGTTTCTTGAATTGGTAAGGTTTTTTGCATTGTTCTATCATTTGTTATTCAAGTCAAGGTTATTTTTCTAGAGCTAGGTGGGATGTATAAGGGAATACACCCCCACCTTTGTCTCCACCATTTTATTCTTACATGTTATTGTTTTAACCAGAGTTTTCTAAGAGAAGTATAAGGGCATACAACCTCTTAGCCTAAACCCTAGCTAAAGATACTTGCCTTGGAGAGTAAGAGGATTTACACCCCGAAAGAGGTATTACCTCTAGATATTTCTTTGTTTGACTCCATTAACCTGATTATTAAAGGCACTATTCGTCTACTTGTTGCATTGGAGAAATAATTTTTTTCCTTGGTAAACTTGAAAATTTCAAGTTTTAAAATTGTCTCTTTGGGAAAGTGTTCATTGTGTCTTTGTCCCAATTCAACCACAACTTCTTGTTGTTGTTACAAAACTAACCTACAACCATTAGTGTTGCAGAAAAATAACCTTCTAACACTTAATAAATCCTAAACTAACCCTAGGATTTAACCTTAACTTCACCCTAACTCTCTACTAAGAATACCGCAACTATTGGGCTAGTTAGAGGTGGTTTGTAGTGGTTGATTTTTTTGTTCTTAATATTGGTTTTCTACAACAATAAGGATGATGATATCACTACAGTAACCTTTTGTCTCATCCTTGATTTTTTGTGCTAAAGTTATTGCTTAATCTTTTGTGAGTTGAGCTAGCTTTCACTAGATTTGTGTCTTGTTTATTTATCATATGCTTGGCACTTATATTGTATCATTTGCTATCTTTATTGAGTAGATATACATCATTTATTGTTTCTCCAAATTAGCGACAACAATCTTAACTTGTTTTTCGAACTAACATATTGCAAGTATCCTTGGATTTCATTGTGTCTCGGGCAGGTACTTTACTCTCGGAGGATCACTCAACTCATTTGGTAATCCTTGAGTCTTCCCACGACCCTTTTTCAAGCATTTCCTACCATATAGAATTGACCTTTAGGGGCATCCATTCATACTTATCATTTTCCATCTCTTTTCCCCCTAGGGTCACCGGGATTATCCCCTTGAGGTGACTACCTCACCTCTAAAGTGATGAGGACACCTTCCAAAGGTGAGAGTGGGTAGGTTCCTTCCTAGTTGTTGTCAGTTGGTGGTTGGGTTGGGCTTTGCCCAACCTACAACTTGTGTGATAACACAACCTAAACAAAGATTATCGGTATCATGGTCCATGTTGTTGCGGGCTTGGCCATGGTAATATGGGATCCATTATGAGGGTTTGCACACAAGTTATGGTTCTTAATGTCTTGACCATCATCTAAGGATGATTTTAATGCTTATGGACCATCCATGGTGTCCAAATGCACCACAAGAGCCCTATAAAGAAAATCTTTTCACCATAATTGTAATATGAACACTATTTGAAGGTTTGGCACGCTAGACATTGGTATGAAGGCCCTAGCCATGATCCAAGGATGAACACTGTTGTCTCAAGTCCTAAAAAATTATTTTGGAGCTCATATACCATGCAAGAGGCCTTGTAAGGAAAATATTTAGCAAATGAATACAATAATGGCACCATTGTGAGATTGTATGCCATAGGGATGGGTTTTGGAGCCTTGAAAAGGAACAAAAGGAAGTTCATCTCTTCTTTAAAAGGAAATCCTAAGCTCCTTCCCTCTCAATCAACCTGATCAATGCGACCACACCTAACCTCGTGCCTTGGAAAAAGAAACATCTATTTTGAAAGTGTTTATATGTATATACGTTTTTCTCTTCATTCATCATTATGGAACTTTCTTGTATATATGCTTTTATTCTCTGGTCTTTGCGGTTATTAAATTTTCTAAATAAAGGAGAGTCCCTATACTTGGGGTCTATTGGAATCGAAATAAAAATAATTGAGTAATCTTATGGGGTTATATTTTTTAAAAAGGTCAAGGTAGCGAAATAAAAATAATTGAGTAACTGAGGATCTTAATGGCAACT